>JAOTRH010078001.1:0-17392 GCA_034768845.1 Heliamphora exappendiculata
CCATACACCGCCATCACCGAACCATCGAGAACCGCCACACCATCATACTCCCTGTTCTTGACCACCATACTATTTCTATTCTCGGGTGTTTTGCATTTCTTATGTAAAGAACAAGGCCCTGTGTAGGTGTGAGTATATTGTTTGTTTGATTTTAATTATTTTAACTAAGAAACTTAAGAAAATAATAATAATAATAATAATAATAATAATTTTAGAGGAAGTTAAGTTTTAAAAGAACTTAAGATAATTAAATCTAATAAAATTTTATTGAATTTTGAAGAGTTAATCCAATAAGTTTAGTAACTAAATGGTGAAAACAGGATAAATGTAAAGTTGTGAAAATTGAAGCAAAAATACAAATTTGTTTACTTGCTAAAAATATCTTTACGTGTTTATTTAAATTTGGAAGTTCAAAATTAAAGAATAAACTCGAATTACCTAAACAAGCCAAGTGAATAAAATTTAGCTAAATTTTATGCTTAAAAAAAAGTTTTAAACCATGAATAAATAATTACATAAAGAATTAATATTTTACACTTACCTATGGGTTTTATTTTTGCTAGACACTAGCGTCTTGCCATTAGAAGTCTAGAAAGTGAAATCGTAGGTGAAGTAGTTTTGCCACGATTAAGTCCAGATGAGAGTGTTTAAGTATTATTTTGAACAAAAATATGCTTAAATTATTCTTTAAATTTGCTTTATATCCATGTTTTTAAGCATGAAAAATTGTGATAGTGTGATCTTTTATTCAAATGCCATGATATTTCTAAATATGCTATTTGTACTTTTTGAAAAGCATGTGTTTGTGATATATTTATTTTGACAAATGATATCAATATTATAAGATATTGTTCCAAAATATCAAGTTATAAGGGTTTTTAACCTTTTATATCCCGTTAGGGGAGGTTGCCCAATTATGGGTGTTGGTTCTCCCTATGGGAGAAGTTTCCCGTTGAGCGGGAATTTTTGCCTTAAAGGCGTTGCGGGATAAGTTTAGGACATCACATACCACTTGTGCTTGGTGGAGAGTGGCCTTCATTCCATCACATTGCTATCCGTGCATTGAGAATTGAGGTTACAGTACCGTCGGAACTCACAGTCGTGAGGTGGACGACTACTTGGTCACTGTTGAGTATGGATTTTGAATAAGATAGTTTCAATTTGAATTGTGGCGGTTATGCCAAGAGTTTTACTTTTAAATTATGTGACAGTGAATTCAATGACTTGTGGCTGTTGAGCATGAAAGATACTTTTGAAAAGTTTGAGCAAGATACTTTTGAAAAGGGCTGAGAATGTTATTTAAGAGATTTGTTTTTGTGACGAGTAAATGCAGTATTTCTATATCTCTTATGAAAAGCATGATATTTTTGAATGAAATGACTGTTTTCTACCTTGTTCAATATAATACTAAGTGCATTCTCTTGTAACTTTTGTGGTTGCAGATCGTAGGGATGAGTAGAGTTGGTTCACCACAGTTGTCAGGTTCATAATTCCAGGCTCGTAGTTATTTTGGGACTGTTGTTTTATTCTTTTAGTAAAAAGACCAGAAGTATGAAGTTTTGTTTTTGTAAAGTATACACTGGTTTGAAGATACAGGATAACGTATCCGTATGTTGTACAGTTACCCGATTCCTGTAAATAAATAATTTCAGTTTGATTAGTAAAAATATTCTTTTGGTTATTATAAATAACATCGATTTTGGTCTCTAGAGAGAGGGTGTGACAGGTTCGATTTCTTCCAAGCATATGTCCACTCCTCAAGTTTTTTCTTGAGTATTTTCACTATATAGAATGCTTCACGGGCGCATTTCAAGTCTTTACAACTTCAAGATTTCGGTTGAGTTATCGAATATTTACGGGTACATTCAAAAGCTTATATTAGTTTTAAGAAGATCTTATGAAAATAATCTCCTGTTTTCTTCTAATCTCTCTAGAACTCTTCTTTGGTGAGATTTGCTCACTCACTCAAAGGATAAATGGTGACTCACCATTGAATACAAGAAATAAATTAATTAATGAGAAACAGTCACTCTCTTTACAAAAATTAGTTTACAATAAATGATAAGGTAAAGAGAGATGAGGAGCAAGAGCTGGAGTTCAGCAATAAATGTGAGCTTGAGGAATCTGAATTTAATTCAAGCAATAGAATAGTGATTGAATGTCTCCAGTTGGATTACATGCTGAGAAGTTACTCCTTATATAAGCTTTTATGCATTCATGACCGTTTGAAGTAGGTGAGGGCATTAAATGCCAAAAATTCAACAGTTGAAGTCTGTCGTAAATTTGAATCTGCGTCGCAGGTGTCGACACAAAATTTCTAGGGCGGGAATCTTCAAGTGATTAGGTCGACACAATTCTTCTAAGGTGTCAACATGAATTCTGCAATCTTCCTCACCAACACCACGGTGTCGACACCTTCGGGTTTGGTGTCGACTCATTTGAACTTCAGCATCCAGAACATGACCATTTGTGTCAGCACAACTCTTCTTGGTGTCGACACTAAACTTCAGCAGGAACCCTCGGTATATTTGTGTCGGCTCCTTTGGTTATTGGTGTCGACACCAAATTTCTTCAGGAGGGCTCGGGACTTTTGTGTCGACTCATCTTCACATTGTGTCGACACCTGAAATCTACAGGTGATCTCAGTTCTTTTGTGTCGACTCAAGGTTTTCGATACCATAAGTGAAAAACTACTTTTGTGCCGACACAAAATCAATTTGTGTCGACTCATTTGAGTCCTGAGAGTTTCGGCTATTTTGTTTTGATACAAAACTTATTTGTGTTGACATTAATTCTTAACAACTTGAAGCAACTTCATCAACAAGTTAGGGTGTCAAACTATTTGTTCAAAAGTGTTGACACAGTTGATATGTTTCAAGTATTCTTTGCCTTTAAAGTGTTTGATTCAAATTTCAATTGTGATTAACACAAAATATTCTTTTTTAACAATACTTAAGTTTTTTAATCTTTTTGAGAGATAAGTCATTTCTTTTGATTAAAGGTGTCAACTCATTTTGTTCAAGATGTGTTAGCACTTTTTTTTTGAAAAATATAAAAATTTTCCTTTTAAAATCATTTAATTTTAGAAAAGGAATTTTTGAAAATTATCAAAATCAATATAAAAAACTCTTGAGCTAACAACATTCTATTTTTTAATGATTACAACCAATTCAACATTTTCTAGAAAACATTTGAAAAGATTTTTCAACAATAGTTCTCTCCTTATCGATAAGCCTTAAACAAAAAGTGCGATCATAAAAGTTAGGCTTTCAGACAATCATGATAGTATTCATTTTAAAGATGATTTGGCAATAAAAACTTAGAAGAATTTGTTCATCACAATAATTATGTGCAAAGTGATTTTTCAAAGAAAATTCAAACACGTATACAAATATAAGCAGAGTTGTCTATGCACAACCACATATGTAACCATATGCATTCATTCATAAGTATAAAAAATAATGTTTAAACATTCATCCAAATCATTTAAATAACCCATTCAAACATAAAAAAGAAAATGTATGTTAAATTTTACATCTTCTCCTTAAAAAAAATACTAAAAGTTTGATAATATTTTCTTTTCTTCTTCTCTTCTCCCGTTCACTTCTTCTCCCCTTACTTACCTTACCTTCTCCCCTCTAGTGATTGTCAAAAAAGGGTCACTAGTCATCCATGAAGCGTTTAAATTTCTTCTTTTCTTCAGCTTTTTCTTTGTTTGTAGATGCTTGTTCCTTAGAAGGTCGAGCTCTTTTATCCTTAGCTTTAGCTGCTGCCATTGCTTCAAATCTGGCAGCCAATGCGAGATCAGCTTCACGCTTCAGACAAGCTTCCTTTTCTTCTTTGGTTTCCTTTGGCTTAAACTGTTTATTCCAAGCTTCGCGGAGCCATTGAAGGTGCTCTTCGACTTTCTGAGAATTTGCATAGACGATAGTGACAATGCCCTAATCGTATTCCTTCTGGACTTGGTGCAGGATTGCCTTATTGCAATTTACAATGGAGATAATGTTGTCATCCATAGTTTTGCATAGGGCTCTCCTGGCATTCGTTGCATTTTCAATGTCTCTCTAAAGGTTACGATTGGTTTTGTCGAGATGTTTGACTTTGTTAGAGAGGGAAGAGTCAGTTTGATTGAGATCGAAAAAGTATTGATCAACTTTAACTTGAAATGAAGATAATGAGGAGGATACCGCTTGAATCAAGGAAATGACTTCGGATAGATCAATAAAAATAGGAGCATATGAGGGGACAGATGGAGCAGGGGGAGCATGACCAGGTGTGGAGGGAGGAGGAGTATGAGAAGGACCAGGAGGGTTTGGCCTAGAGGAAGGTGCAACATGTGAGTTAAGATCAATGCGAACGGGAGAAAAATCTTAGGGTGTGGATTGAGTGTGCGAAATAGATGGTGTACCACGCTTGGTAGTCCAAACTCCATTAACATTTGCAATATGCATATGTTTGAGAGTAGAGCTACCATATAGATCGTGTTTTGAAAATGATACCATCTTTTTTGTTGATATGTCTACGCAAAAATGGTGAAAGACTCGGGTCAATACATGGCATGAGGTAGGGAGGAATTGGACTTGCTGTGAGAGTGCAACATGTCAAAAATAAATAAGAAGCCTGGGTCTAGGCTCTGATGCTCAAGTATGCATCACATGATAAAAATGTGCATATATGCAACATCTCCAAATTTTTTCATCTGAGGTAGAAAAATGTGATTCACCATATGATGTAGAATGTGCATCTCTGGTTTGAGAGAGTTAGTCTCTAAGGGCTTGGTGGGGTCAATATCATCATTTTCAAAAATACTTTTCATAGCCTTAGAAAAAGAAAATCCTTCAAAGTCAAGGGGTTTTTCGTTAAAGGGGACACAAATCTCACCTCCAGGAATACCGAGTATTTCATTTAGAGATAGAGTCAAATGAATATCAACACCATTCACCCAAGTGGTGATGGTGGTGGTTGGAATGGTTGAGATGTGAATGCGTGCATAAAACGACTTGACCAATGTGGATAGTGAGGTTCTTTGACTTGCAAAAGCCTCTCCCACCTGAGGCTAGAAAAGAAATCCTTGAATCTCATTTCTATGGAGTAAAAAAAGTAAAATCTATGCTATGTTCGGGAATGACTTTTTGATTCACAAATGTGTTAGAGCCGCGCAACGAAAAAAGTTCGATGAACGACGTCGTGACCATAAAAAACGACGTTATGCGATTTTCATGAAAACCAATAAAATAATCTAATATTTTATGATTAAATATACCTTCAAGAAACTTGAACAAGTTTCTTTGATGCTGAACAATGATCTGAGACGACCCAACGATCTTCTCACGTATATTCCGACGCACACGACGATCCCGGCGAGTGGGCACCGATCTAGATCTTCGTGTTTTTCTCATTTTGGTTTCTATCTCACACCTTTCTCTCAAAGAAAAAATGAATTCACAATGGGAGAGTGAAGGGGGCGGCGGCTAGGGCTAGGGATTAGGTTAATTTTTGGCTTCTTGTGATATATTTTAATATATCACTTGAGATAACCTTGAAAACTATATCTCTCTTTCCTAAAACCAAGGAGGAGATTTATGTTTCCATAAAACAACCTCCTATCCCCTATTAGGGCCGGCCACCTAGGGAGTGATCCCTAGGTGTGCTAAATTCCAATACCGCCCTCCATTATTTAACTTAATCCCTGAATGTTTCCGGCGGCAAAACCGTCATTCAAATTAAATTAAATAATTACCAAAATCGATAGAAAAAAATATCCGTGCGTATAAAGAGTTACGTGAGGGATCACGAATAAGTATAGGACTCGGACTAACCGTACGAGAAAATCGGATATCCCTAACTCTATCCCCGAGTTAGATCATTTCTCGCATGAACCAGAACTTATTCCACTAAAGATCCTAACTGAACTTACGTCCCTAACTCAAATTATGTCTTGAGTTCCAATTATCAAATGCACTTAATTCTCCCCACATTTAAGATATGGATTCCGGATAAATAAATTAGGTTACTGACAACCCGATTTAATTATCCTTCTCTCCTCGCAACTGCATCGCTTAACCTTTTAATATGCCAGATCTGAAAACCCAGTGTACAGATTTGGCATAATCAAACCTATAAGCAAAGCACACGAGGGGAAACTCATCAACCAAAATTCGTACGTGGTTTTCGTAAGCTGATTATCGATCATCGGACAAACAACGCCAGAACCCAACTCATCAGTATTGTTGATCTCATGGAGAAAATCTCAACCATTGATGACTCAAAGTACTGTACATTATCTGAACACAATTAATCAATCACTTCGGGATTAAGAGTTCGTGCAATACATGATAATACGGGATGTGGATCAATTCATATAGTCAGTATAGAATTGATCATTCCGTTGATCCCGCTCAATACACTCCAAGTGTACTAACACATCGAGTTCGAACATCGAATTCTCGAATCCTAAATTCGATCCGTTTGACCTAGCCAAGACCAGCTACTATAACGATGTACTACAATCGTACCAATAAAATATTTGGGTCCATTGCGATTGTGAGCCTACATGTATAACCTGTCAGAACTTTTGACCCAATCTTCCGTGCAGCACGCACCGAGTCAAATACTGGATAGAATATACGGGCTATACATTTATATATCACAAACAAAAATATGAAACAATAAATGCAAAATCATCTCAAATATTTTTCATTAATATGCCAGGGATCCAGAATAAAATACATAAAAGCATGACTTTTCAGTATACATTCCCAACAAAAGGAAGCAAAATAACGTTGACGAATTTTGGGAGTTTTGAAGTTGATGACCTCAGCCATAGCAACCGGTTCCGGTGTCATCATCGTCATCGCTGAAGTTGATGACCTCAGCCATAACGTTTTCTTCTTCGATGAAGCTTTAGGGTTTGACGAACTCGTTCACCAAATCGCTTCACGCCTTTTTCCATCATCCTCGGAGGCATTGTGTTTGATTTTGGAGAAGAATCAAAGAGAGAATGAGGGTGAAGATGAAGGGTCAACACGATTTTTTAAAGAGAAAAATCGCAAGAGTTGAATAGTTTTAGATAGAGTGGGAAACGATGTGACGGTTAGGGGACCGACTTCTCTTTATATAGACATAAAGATTTGTGTCGACAATTTTCTTCGCAAGTGTGGGAATTCGAAATAAGAAATTGTGTCGACACATTTTTAGAAGATGACGACACTTTCGACTATTTGGGTCGACACGATTGATATTTGTGTCGACACAAATGTACCGAGAGTCAGGGAACGAATTTGAGTCGACAATATATAGAAAGGGGTCGACACTTTTCTTCGCAGTACCACTTCTATACAGTTTTGGGTCAACTCAGCATACAATTGTGTTGACACTTTTTCAAGTGTTGTCGACACATTTTCACACATCAATAAAGAATGTCAAAAAACTTTGAAACGCATTAAAAAGGCGTAGTTAGTATGGCATATTAATCATGAATTAGGAGCACATAACATATCAAGTTCTCTTCTAATATAGGATATTCTTTCTTCATTTAAAGGTTTTGTGAAAATATCAGCTAATTGATAATCTGTGCCTATGAATTCAAGTTCGATGTTATCTTTTTTTCACATAATCTCTTATAAAATGATGTCTGATCTCTATATGCTTGGTTCTTGAGTGTTGTATTGGGTTCTTTGATATACTAATTACACTTGTATTATCACATTTTATAGGGATAAGATCTAAATAAAAATCATAGTCCTCTAATTGCTGTTTCATCCAAAGAATTTGTGCACAACAGCTTCCAGCTGCAATGTACTCGGCCTCGGCTGTAAACAAGGCCACTGAGTTCTGTTTCTTGCTAAACCAATAGATTAGTGAGTGTCCTAGGAATTAACAAGTTCTACTTGTACTTTTTCTATCTATCTTACATCCGGTAAAATCTGCATCTAAATAACCAAATAACTCAAAAGCTATTCTTCTAGGATAGAATAATCCTAGGTTTTGTGTGCTTAAGGAGGTATCTAAAGATGCATTTAACGGCAATCATATGTGATTCGTTAGGATTTGATTGAAATCTGGCACATATGCAAACACTAAACATGATATCCGGTCTACTAGCAATAAGGTAAAGTAGAGATCAGATCATACTTCTATAACGCTTTTCATCTACTACTATACCATCTTTATTCTTGTCAAGTTTTTTTGTAGAACACATTGGAGTTCTCATGGATTTTGCTTTTAGTATGTCAAACCTCTTCAATATGTCCTATGTGTACTTAGCTTAATTGATGTAGATTCCTTCTTGAGTTTGTTTGAATTGGAGTCTAAGGAAGTTGTTGAGCTCATCTATCATGCTCATCTCGAATTTTTCATGTATACACTTAGCAAAGTACTTGCAAAGAGATTCGTTAGTTGAAAAAAAAATAATGTCGTCTACATAAATTTGGAAAACTAGCATATCATTTTCTTGAGACTTAATGAAAAAAGTGGTATCAATTTTTTCTCTTGAAAATTCATTTTCAATCAACAATTTACTTAGCCTTTCATACCATGCTATAGGTGCTTGCTTTAAACCATAAAGAGCCTTGGCAAATTTGTAAACATGGTTTGAAAATTTTGAATTTTCAAAGTCAGGAGGTTGTTTCACAAAAACTTTCTCCAGGATAAAACCATTTAAAAATGCACTTTTGACATCCATTTAATAGAGTTTAGAGTTTTTAAAGTATACAAAAGTCAGCAACATCCTAATGGCTTCAAGCCTAGCCACATAAGCAAAAATCTCATCAAAATCGATGCCTTCTTCTTGATTGTAACTTTGGGCTACCAATCGAGTTTTGTTCCTAAGAACTACTCAATTCTCATCCATTTTGTTTCTAAAAATTCATTTTCTATCGGCAATAGAGTGCTCCTTAGGTCTTAGAACTAAAGTCCAAACGTTATTTTTTTCAAATTCATTATGCTCTTATTGCATTGCAAAGGTCCAAAATTCATCGTTTTCGGTTTTCTCAAAACGTTTTGGTTCAGTCTGGAAAAAGACTGCTAAATTACCAAAAATATTATGTAGAGAAGATCGAGTTTTGATACTTTGCGATGGATTACCAATGATGTGATCTTTTGAGTGACCATGAGCATACCTCCACTTTTTAAGTAAATCTGAATTTTTTGGATTTGAAGATCCAGCAACCTGTTGAATTACATTTTGTTGAGAATTTGAGGCTTCCTCTTGATTTGACTTTTTTTTTCTTTGATAAAAATATTTTTAACACCTTTTTCTTTGTCTAACAAGTTATCTTCACAAAAGTTCTTTGAAGAACCAATGTTAGTTTCATAAAAAACATGTATAAATTTTTCAATAACTAGAATCTTTTTGTTTAAAACTCTATATGCTTTGTTATATATAGAATATTCTAAGAAAATACATTCATCAGATTTTGCGTCAAACTTGTCCAAAAGTCCTTTGTTGTTGTTTAAAATAAAATATTTGCACCAAAATGCGCGAAAATAACTAATGTTAGGTTTTCTTCTATTCCATAGCTCAGATGGGTTTTTCTTCAGAAAAGCTCGTATCATAGCTCTGTTTATGATAAAACAAGCAGTTTTGACAGTCTCGCCTCAAAAGTATCTTGGTAGATTATTTTCACAGAGCATGGTTCTAGCCATTTCTTCCAATATCCTATTCTTCTCAACAACTCCGTTTTGTTAAGGGGTTCTAGGAGTAGAGAAACTATGGTTAATCCTATTTTCATCATAAAAATTTTCAAAATTTTTGTTTCAAATTTTCTACCATGATCACTTTGGATACTTGTGAATTGAAAATCTTTTTCATTGTGAACTATCTGAGGCAGTTTTGCAAAAGAGACAAAGGTTTCATCCTTATGAGATAAGAATAGAACCCAAGTGTATCGAGATAAGTCATCAACAATAACAACGGTATATCTCTTGCCTCCAAGACTTAAAGTCCTTGTTGAACCAAATAAGTTCATGTGCAATAATTGTAATGGCCTATAAGTTAAAATCTCATTTTTAGAATGAAAAAAACTTCTAACTTGTTTGCCTAGTTGACATGCATCACACACTTTATCTTTTTCAAATTTAATTTGGGGTAAACCAATCACAAAATCTTTTTTCAAAAGTTTAGAAATCAAGTTCATGTGTACATATTCAAGCCTTTTATGTCACAACCAACTATTTTCACTCAAGGCGGCTAAGCACTTGGTGTTATTTTTGAAAAGACCATTTAGAGTAAATGTATAAATATTTTTATGCCTATGACCTTTAAAAATAACTTTGTTATTGGTTGAATCTTCAATAACATACTTGGCATGATCAAACACAACCTTGTAGCTTTTGTCACAAAGTTAGCTTATGCTAAGAAAGTTATATTTTAAACCATCAACAAGCAAAATATTTTTAATAGAAAAGAAAACTTTTTACTGATACAACCAATTGTTATGATTTTTCCTTTGTTATTGTCTCTAAAAGTCACAAATCCACTATCTTTTAATTTAAAAGATGCAAACATCGATTGGTCACCTGTCATGTGTCTTGAACATGCGCTATCGAGATACCACATCCCTTCTTTGAATGAAGATTTGAGACACACCTGCAAGGAGAATAAAGTTTTAATTTTTGGTACCAAATTTTTTTTGGGTCCTTTAGTGTTAGTTTCTTGAAGATGTGTTCCTTTAGGAACTCAAACCTTCTTGACAGAATTATTTGACATATTTTTATGTGGACAATGTGTGATAGTGTGTCCATATTCATTGCAATGAAAACAAGTTGCATTTGTATGATTAGAAGATGACTTGACAAAAATGTTACTTAAGAACTTTTGTTTCTTCTTTGGCTTATTCACGATTCAGGCTTTTCAAAAACACATTTTTGCATGCCAAGATGTTTGTCTAAATTATTTTTTCCATTGGTGAACTTATAAACAATTTTAGTAAGGTCTTTAACTTTTTCAATCAAAATCGTGTTTTCATATTTCAAAACAGTGACTTGTTTTGATAAAGCAAGTTTTTTATTTTTTAAGGTTGCAATCTCACTTGAGAAGGAAAGAACTAACTTTTTCAAAATAGAGTTCTTTGCACCCATTTTTCTCAATTCATTGTGTAAATCTGTAAATGCACTTTGCAATTCATCTAAGGCAAAAGGGTTAGGAGTTATTTCATCATCTTCTCTAGCCATGAGGCATAGATTTGCTACTTCGTTTTCTTCCTTTTCATCCTCAAAACTACTGTCATCACTCTCACCCCATGCACCTATCATGGCTTTTTTGAAACCCTTTTTGAATTACTTTTTGAGCTGAGGGCATTATGTCTTGCCGTGTCCATGTTTTTTGCATTCATAGCAGATTATTTTATTCTTCTTGTAATCTGTTTTGAGTATGCTAGAATCACCTTTGAACTTATTAGGCTCGCCTTTGTATGCTTCTTTCTTGAAGAATCTTCTTCCTCTTTCTTCCTCCTTGTTTCTTATTTTTAAGAAACTGCTTGAATTTCTTTGTGATGGGGGTCATGTATTCGTTCTCATCACTTTATGAGTCTTCCTCAGATTCTTCGTCATGAGTTAAGGACTTAAAGGCGATACCTTCCTTCTTTTTGTTGTTGTCCTCATCGTCCATCTTTGTGTTCATCTCATGGGTCGTGAGAGAACTAAGAAGTTCTTCTAGATTGAGCGTGTTGAGGTCTTTTGTCACGCCCCAAACATCTTGGTCACGCAAAAGCCCACCAAAACACCCATTTAAGGAAAATAGGTTTCACAGTTGATAATCAAAATGTATAACATTTGGATAAAATTCCCACAGTTCAACTCTCATAAATTGAAAACATGCATTCTCATACATGAATAAGTATATCGCCAAAAGGCGTACAAACTCAGCCTAAACAGGCGTCACATGTGTAAGTACATGTCTCAAAAAGAAAAGTCTATAGCAAGTCTTTCATCACCTCTGGAGTTAGGTCACTACACGTGCTTACCTAAAAAGGTTTTATAGCAAAAATCTCACACTGTGAGCCGAAATTCAATAGAAAAATAGACTATAAACAGTAATACAGGTCATGCAATTATATGGTGGAAGTGAACTCGACCACAAAAGCTCAAAACAGGTTTTCCTCTCAAAAATCGTCAATTTTCCATCCTTAAAACTATGCATATAACCTGACAGATATCATGCCACAGTTAAGGGAAAGCTGTAAATAAAACAGTAAGCTCCACTCAGGCCACATAGCCGAGGAGAAAGATATAATGTAGTCCTATGTACCAACTCTGCCACATCGACAAAGGTAACAATTATAGACTCTCGTCCATTACTCTCGACTCGTAGGTTTAGTAATGACAAATTCTATACGGAGTTACAACAATAATGCCATTAACGGAGGCAACTAACTTAGTTTACGGGGTCACACACGAAGGCACTATGCACCAACATAACCACTTAGTTTACGGGACCACAACTCGAGGGCACTAAGCACCTACCAACCTTGTTTACGGGGATTAACCAGAAGACATGTAGGGACCTACTCTGCGCACGTTTTCAGACTTACACCGAAGAACAGTGGAAGCCCAACTCAACATACACACTATCACAGTACATCTATGGAGAACATTTTAAAACTCACCGTAGCTCAACTACGAGAACTCGTAAAATGATTTATACAACACATGTATATAAAAGAGATCCCATCCATGAACCATGGAGATCAAACAAAACATGATTTTTATCAAAACGTTTTAGAAGTCGAGCCTCAACCTCAAAGGCTAGCTCCAAACCTTCACAAACACGTTTGAAAAGTTTTCTCAAGACTCCATTTTCAAACCATCCTTTTGAAAACCTATGATAATCCTTTTGAAACCATAGAATTTCATAAAAATCTCGGATAGACATCGCATGAAGAAAACTTGAACCAAAACACATCATTTCCCAAAACAGCCCAGGTTCAGTCGACTGGACTCACCCTCCAGTCAACTGAAAAACACACTGGAAATAAGAACCCAAAACAGAAGCCATTTCACTCGACTGACCTCTCAGGTCCAGTCGACTAAACTCATGGATTCAGTCGACTGAACCAGCCCTGATCATGTTTTTGAGCTCCGATTTTGGTTTTCAAATCTCAGATCAAGCCTCAAAATCACCTGTTTTGATACCTAGGAGCATACCCGAGCTCAAGGCTATCATAAAACCTCAAAAGGAACATCCCTCTTTCGATTTCATCCAACCGAACGCCGAAAAATGGTTTTAACCCAAAATTAGATTTGAAACATAAATCACTTTTCATGCATTTTAAAACCGTAGAAACACGTAGGATTACAACTCGATCCATGTGCAAAATCGTGCCTCGTCGGAATGAAATTGTAACTGGATGGATGCATAGACCACGATGCCGATACTAAGGATCAGCAGTTGGTTTATCAAAAATCAAGCCCTAGGCCCTCGAGAAGTTAGAGAGAAGGCAGAGAGAATTTGGAAGAAACTTAGAGGTTAAGTTTTCAAAATATCTTTTTAGAAAATATCTAAGTCCTGATATTTATAGACCTCCAAAATATTTTTTTTTTGAATTTTTGAAATCCGCATGGAAACTCCCTACAACCCCGGGAACCAACCCTGCATGCTCAGATAAACTTAAACATGTACCAAAACAAGTAAATCACACGTCTTGAAAATATATATACAAAGCACAACATATATACATAAGTCTCAAAAAGAGACGGGTTCGGGTCTCACATCTTTGGCTTCTTGAATAGTTGTGACCTTAGCTTCCTAACTCTTGAGCATACACCTAAGAATTTTTTTCACCATTTTTGCATTTGTATAAATCTTGCCAAGAGATTTTAGTCCATTAATAATGTTAATGAAATGAGTGGACATATAAGATATGGTTTCATCATACTTCATTTTAAATAACTCATAGTTATGCACAAGCAGGCTTATTTTGGACTTTTCCACTTGGTTATTACCCTCATGGGTAACTTCGAGTCTATTTCATATTTTTTTGCGGTGTCACATGCAGAGATCCTATTGAATTCATTTTGGTCAAGTGAGCAATATAGGAAATTCATGACTTTAGCGTTCTTTTGAATTTTTCTAATTTCATTTTCAGTCCATTCAGTCTCAGGTTCCGGGACGAAAGCCCCTTCAACGATTTTGGTAGGTTTTTTGGGTCAATTAATAATAACCCGCCAAAGGTCATAATCTACGACTTGAATGTAGATTCCCTTTCTAGCCTTCCAATATTTTTAATTTGCTCCATTGAACAAGGGAGGTCTGTTGTTCGACTAGCCTTCGGATTAGATAGGTTCGATACTAGTGGTTGCCATAAAAACTCTTAGACGGTTAAGTTAAAAATAAGAGCCCAAATTCTTATAGCAATTGTTAGTTCTAGACAACCCAATAAGGGGTAAATTGGGACTTAAAAAATTAATAACAATTTTTAAAACTTTTTAAAAAACTTTTTAATATCGCAAATAATTATAGCAAGATAATCAAAGATAAAGGCAATACAAATATTAAAAAGGTTAGGGATAAAGAAATCGAATCAGACACCAATGATTTATAGTGGTTCAACTTTTTCTAAGCCTACATCCACCCTTTAAGTTTTTTCTTGAGTATTTTTACTATATATAATGCTTCACGGGCACATTCTAAGCCTTTACAATTTTAAGACTTCGCTTGAGCTATCGAATATTTACGGGCACATTCAAAAGCCTATATTAGCTTCAAAAAGATCCTATGAAGACAATCTCTTATTTTTTTCTAATCTCTATTGAACTCTTTTTTAATGAGATTTGCTCACTTACTCAAAAGATAAAGGGTGACTCACCCTTGAATACAATAAATGAAGTAATTAATGAGAAACACTCACTCTCTTTACAGAACTTAATTTACAATAAATGATAAGGTAAAGAGAGATAAGGAGCAAGAGCTGGAGTTCAGCAATAAATGTGAGCTTGAGGATTCTGAGTTTAATTCATGCAATAGAATGATGATTGAATGTCTCCAGCTGGATTAAATACTGAGAAGTTACTCCTTATAAAAGCTCTTATGCATTCATGACCGTTGGAGGTAGGTGAGGGCATTAAATACTAAAAATTCAACCGTTGAAGTCTGTCGCGAATTTGAATTTACGTCGCAGGTGTCGACACAATTCTTCTAAGGTGTCGACACAAATTCTATAATCTTCCTCACTAACACCACGGTGTCGACACCTTTGGGTTTGGTGTCGACTCATTTGAACTTCAGCATCCAGGATAGTACCATTTGTGTCGGCACAACTCTTCTTAGTGTCGACACTAAACTTCTACAAGAACCCTCAGTATATTAGTGTCGACTCCTTTGGCCATTGGTGTCGACACCAAATTTCTTTAGGCGGGCTTGGAACTTTTGTGTCGACACCTAAAATCTGCTGGTGGCCTCAGTTCTTTTGTGTTGACTCATTTGGCATTTGTGCCGACTCAAGGTTCCGGATACCACAAGTGAAAAACTATTTTTGTGTCAACATAAAATGAATTTGTGTAGACTCATTTGAGTCCTAAGAGCTTCGGCTTTTTTGTATTAACACAAAACTTATTTGTGTCGACACTAATTCTTAACACCTAAAAGTAACTTCATCAACCAGTTAGGGTGTCAAACTATTTGTTCAAAAGTGTCAACTCATTTGTTCAAGATGTGTTAATACTTTCTTTTTGAAAAATATAAAAATTATCCATTTAAAGCCATTTAATTTTAAAAAGTAAATTTATGAAAATCATCAAATCAATATAAAAAGCCCTTGGCCTAACATATACATTCCAATGTGTATATTATTTAAGTAAAAAAGTAAAATTAATCGAAAATTGTTAAAAACGTGAACAAATTACGTTTGTCTAAAAAAATGGACCGTATAGTATATAGTCGTTTATTTTTTTAAAGACAAATGTTATTTGTTTAGGTACTTAATAACATCCGATAAACTTTATTTTTTACATAAATGATTTACACATTAATATCTACAAATTGAACACTTTGAATTATCATAGTAAAACCTGACATGAACTCTGCGAACCCGGACAATTTGGTGCTAATTTGGTGCTATTGGGTTTAGATACGGAAGGAAAAGTCCAATTTCATACTATTATATAGGGGTGTAAAAAAAGCCCGCGGGCCCGGCCCTACCCGACCAAGGCCTGAGCTCGTACCCCTCATATTCGGGCTTGGGCCTCCCCTCCCAAGCCCGTGGGGCAGGCTACCCCGGCCCAGGGCCCGCGGCCCAAAAGCCCGAGCCCGAGAACGCCCAGAAGCCTGCAACCATTAGGCTCAACGAGGCCAAAATTACACTCTTTGCGAAAGAGAGAGTGAGTACGTTCATGAAAAAAAGAGAAAAGAAAGGAAAGGGCTGTACGCACACCCGACGTCGCCATCCACCCTGTTGCCACCGCCGTCCACCCCCTTCGCCACTGCCTGCGACCCCATTGTCGTCGTCCCCGAAAGCCGGTCACCTCTCTCCTTCCCCCTATATATATATATATATATATCTCTCTCTCTCTCTCTTCTTACCGCCACCCACACCACCACGGCACCACTGCCGCGCCATACACCACAACCCAGACCACTCCTCACCACCACCGAGACGCCACTCACCCCCGCCGTCTTCTTTTGCTCAAACCAAAGCCACCCACCCACTAGGCCACTGTGTGTTTTTGAATTGTTTTGGGACTGTTTGGTTGTTTCCAATTTATTGATAAGTTTTTATTATAAATTATTTTATTAAAAGACTAAAATAAAATATAAAATATGCCCTTTTATGTAAAATATAATTATAAAAAGTAATTAACAAAATTTTATAAAAAATAAAATTTTAACAAAAACTCAAGTAATAAATTTTCAAAAACAAAGTATAAAAATAATAAAAATACAAATTTAAAAAAAAAATCAAAAAAATCAAGGGGTCAAAGCCCGGCCCGAGGCCCAAGCCCAAGGCCCAAGGCCATAACCCAAGCTCGAGCACTTTATCTCTAGGGCATTGGCTAATCCCCAGACAAAAAAGCCCGCCCCGGCCCGCCTAGTCCACAACCGGGGCTGGGCCCAAATTACACACTCACTATTATATGAAGTGAGTACGGTTAATGTAAACACTTTTTCAAGTACTATCAATTTTTTTTTATGTTTTTTTAATTGTTTAAAAGAAAGGAAAGTTTTATTTATTACATAGCTTTTTATTATCTAAATTATTAGTGGAAATAGGGAGAAAAATCCACACATTTTTTTGTATAATTTTGGCCTAGTCCGGCCCGACCCTGTGTTGGAGGGAAAGAAAAAAAATTGAACCAACGTCGTGACCATAAAAAACGACGTGTGCGTTTTTCATGAAAACAACGAACTATATTAATCTTAATGACATTATACCTTTATGAAACTTGTCGAAAAGTTTCA
>JAOTRH010078012.1:0-13934 GCA_034768845.1 Heliamphora exappendiculata
TATATGTTTAGTTGACGTGTGATTATTGCCATAAATTTAGGTAACCATAATCATGCATTTTACATGCATCTTTGCCTCTTATTTTGTTCTTTTCAGAACAGTAGACCTTGAAATAGCACTCTTTTTTAGTTTTTGCGTACCTTTTTTTAGTTGAAACAATATGAAAAGGTTAGGTTTTTCTTATATTTAAAACCTATTATTTTTATCAAAAATATTATTTATGGCCCGAGATATGATTAATTTATTAAAAAGTGTCAAATTTGTACCATTAAGTGCATTTTTGTTACTTTTTCTTAACCTGCTATGATTTTCGTGCATTTTGAATCCACGTTACCCTAACATTATATAGTATGCCTTTGGGAATTTTTAGAATTTTAGGAGATATATAATCTACCCAATCATATTTTTTTTTGTAGTGACACAGATTTGAAAATCAGGGTTTTTAGTTGAAGCATATTGTTTTAGCCAATAAACGTCATATCATTATATCCATGCCTATGTTTAATATATATGGGATGTTAAGTTATCATGTTTACAATGTTAGATCTTCATTATATTGATGTTTGAATAATATTTATGATGCATGTCCAAGTTTTATAATCACGATAATGGTCCATGTCATGACATCGTGTTTAAGTATTTTATTGAGTTGTGACTAAGGTACGTAATTCCTTTGATGGGTGAACTTAATCATGACTTATTAATTTCATATCATGCCATGTTATCCTATTTATGTTAATGGTTGAATTGGGATACGAGAAAATGATAATCTAGCAAAACTAGGAATTATTATGTTTAAGGAATGGTGAGCTAGTTCCTGACTTAATAGATGTTGAAATGAACATAATTCTGAATAGTCTTATGATATGGGTAAATTATGTGATGAGCTCTTGCTCGACCCTATACATACTTAGATTTGTTATAGGGAAATGACGTTTTGTTCAATGGTACGGCTACAGTCAAGTTTCTAGTTGGTTTGTGGCTACAGGCAAACATGGCCGCCCTTGAGTTTTTAACGGCTTAAAGCGAATTTTTCAAATTGGGTCCCGTAAAAGTTAATATAAATTAAAAAAATAAATAATAAAATCAACTCAAAAAGTAATAATAACTGAAAAGATAAAATCATAAAAATTAATACTTCTTATTACAATAACTCAAAACTATAGTTTAAATACAATATTTTTTACATTTTTGGTAGCAAAAGTACTAATTAAACTTGTGTAATCTAACTCTTTTACAATATCTTTCTCAATAGATACCATAGTTAGTCAATTCAATCTTTCCTGTGACAAGGTTGATCGAAAATAAGTTTTGATCAACTTCAATTTTAAAAAACTTCTTTCTCCAGAAGCAACAGTAACTTGTATAGTCAAAAGAATTATATAAGCAATCCATGTGTTTGGGAAACAACCTTTCATTCCTTTCAAATAGTTTAGCACTTCAAGTGGCTTCTTTGTTTCTTTTGGTAAAGAAACTTTTAACGCTTTTAATTCCAAAAACAAATATCTCCCATCAATATCAGAAATTCCCTCATGTTCCAAGAACGTTTTCAGCTTGTCACAATAATTTTTCTCCAGTCTTTCAATTCTTCATTAGCTAATAGGGTCTTGTTGTCTTCTTCTTTAAACAACTTACAACAAAAGTAAAATACTTTATCAACAATATCTGAATAAACAAGCCACTTTCTATCATATTTCTTCCCATTTGATAAATGTCGAGTGTAATGTATAGAGGAGAAATGCATTTGGTTATCATCTTTGAAAAATTTAACGCTATTTCTTCTCACATTACCTTTTTCAACTAACAAATCTATCCAATTTGGATCAATGTTGCCTCAATTACTTGGATCATCAATATTTAAAATTTGATTTTTTACATCACGGTATTCATTCTGATTGTCCTCACTCTTATTTTCATTCACATTTTCATTCATGAAATGAATCGTTTCATCATTCACTAAATTTTCAATTTCTTCATTCAACAAATCTTGATTTGAATCTAATAGTCCTGAACTCTTCGTTTGGTTTTTACTACAAAGAAATTTGTCAATAGCTCCAATTTGATATTGAATTAGTTTGTTTACTTTTTGCTTTTTTTTTTTTCAGACCCAGACAGATACTTTCTACTACGATTCATGATTTTATAATTTTATCTAAATAATTCGCAGTTCAAAAAATCTTAAAATCTCAAAATCTCAAAATCTTAAAATCACAAAAATATTGATTATTTTAGGTTTTAATTTCATAAAATATTTAAAAACATTCAATATAAAATATAAACAATAGATGAATAATATTCACATAATATAAATGTCTTATTTTATAAACATAAATATAATACATTCAAATATAAAATTTAAAATATAAACAGTAGATGAACAATAGATCCAAATATCCAATATAAACATTCACAGAATTATATTCTTGGGCCCCTGAAATTGGTTTATAATAAAAAAATATATATATATACATATATAAAGGTCTAGATTTTTTGGGAGCCTTAATTTTGTGCTAAAAATTATAGGCCTAAAGCCACGGCTTTACTGGCTTTAGGCCAGAGCCGGGCCTGCAGGCAAATTTGTAGTGGTTTGTCATGGTTAAGTTTCCGGTTCAATTGTTGTTACTAGAAAGTTCTTGATTGTTTGTTGATATGACAAGTTCTTGATTTTTTTGAGTTACATAAAACTTCTCAAATTATTTTGAGAAATATGTTGATAATGTTACGTGTCTTAGGATTGACACCGGTTTATGTTCAAAATGTGAAGGTGGTTGTAGGGTGGCATGTATTAGAACCTACACTATCAGAAAGTTATGTGCCAAGGCGAGTTAGTGTCAGGTTAATCTTGTCATGACCAACAGATTCTACACCCATACTTTTTGAATGACATTATTAAGTAAATAACTCAGCTATGAGGTCATTACCTTGCAAGAAAGATTTCGATGGGCTAGAGGTATCTATGCCTATAGATTGGGTAGGACAGTCCTTACGGTTCATGACCTTAGTCTCATAGTTAACCTTAGGGTTGTAATTTAACCAATGGTTGAAATTGTACTCATTACTATTTTATTTATTCTCGCTTGTTGCCATAACTTATCTATTAATGTTTCCTTTTATCAGATATTTCTATTATCATTCTTGCTTATTTGTTGCAATTTTCCATGTTCGATGTCTTGTTTGCATTAGAGTTCTTGTTTTTAGTTTTGCTTCTACTGAGCTTCTATTATTATTTCAGTTTTTATACATGTAGAACACTTCAAACTCGTAGTTAGTTTTCATAGTTTTATAGTAATGTAATCGTATGGCTTGTGTTACTTTCTGTACTTAATGTATAACTGACTGGTTTTTCTAAGTTTTCAGAGACATAGCATGTTGTCACTATATATAGACGTTACCAAACCAATGGACAATAACCCATTATTAGAAATCGATCACAAACAAGAGGATGTAATGCTCAATGGGTTTCACTTTGATGACTTGCTACGGATACAATTCCTAATGGGGTAGTTTCTAAACCCAAAGGTTGTTCATTACAATTCCTGTGAATGACATTAGGGTCGAGATTCCAAGGCATTACCGAGCCAATTGAATTTGTAAATAATCATAATGCCTTCAGTCTAAGATACCAGCCAACTACAAAATACATTAAGGGACAGAGAAAAAAAATTCAACAGGGTTGTCTGATAAAAAGCTTTAATGGGTATTTCATCAAGCAGGTGATAATTTTTTGTATTGTGGATTCTTAGAGCCATGAATCAGGCCAAATATAGAAAACAGTACTTAACTTTGAGAATTTTTTTTTGGATCGGCAAAGAGAAAATATTTTATATATAAAGAGGAAGAATAGCATTTAAAGGAAAAGAACTCCCATAAAGATACATTAAACTTCCTCAAGGAGTACAAAAAAATCCAAAATTGACAAGAGGTCAAGTTAACAAGAAAAACCACATATAAAAATCTAATAGCATGAAAATCTAATAAAGCAAAAGCTCCCAAAACTGCTTTGAAAGCACCCAAAACACCGAAGATGAATTATAGAGGAAGACTTAGAGGAATTTGACAGATTTAGTGGCCCCCATTTTGGTTATGGATGTTGCTCAATGAAAGGACCACATGAACAAGAGAGAGCTATGATGAGGCAGGACCTATGGATGGATCACTCTTAGGAAATTGTGGATGATGTAGATGGACGCACCGACCAGTTGATGTTTGAATCCCCAAGAGTTTATGATGCAATGGACTTCGAGACTGACACTAACACTGAATCCGAGATAGAATCTGAGTTTTCTTGAGTCTGCCTCTAGTTCTAAAATATTTCTTCGGATGGACATCTTTGCAAGTCTAATAATTCTGGGTACTTTCAATTCAATTCTTTCTTCTTTTGTTAATGATATACATATTGAATTCACTTACCCTGCTATGCTCTTAACTAATTTCATAGACTAAAACGATGAAGGAGAGAGAGAGAGAGAGAGAGAGAGAGAGAGAGAGATTCCTCAAGGATTACAAAACCTAATTAAACAGGATGATGAAAACTGAAAAGTGTGCTCAACTACTAATGGAAGTGATGTTATTAATAAACTTGGACGCTAAAAATGACCTTAAAGAAAGCCAAGATTGATGACGCCATACAAAAATTAACACTATATTTGTGTATTTCTTATAAGCTAGCATTGGGATACTAGATAACAGTTATATCCCAAAACTAAACATTGCCTTCGAGAATTATCACTGATCCCATAACAAGAGTATGGACAACAACATGACTAATTCCACACATTGTGGTCACAAAGACTGACTCTTACCATCGTACAATCGAGACGCAAACCAAACTGAGTACGTTCAAAAGTCACAACCCCTATGAAGAGTGAAGTTATGCCAAACCCGTCAAGGTCTCTATATGATAAAAAAAAAAAAAAGTACCTACTACTTTGGTTCACATAAGCTGATCTTATCTTTGGAGTTACAACTCACTAAATAACAACTAAGAGCAAACAAAACTCTCTCTACCATCAACCAACCTTTCTTTTATTTTTTTTTCTTTATTGTGCTTCTTTTATGATTTTTCTTTCTAATTAGGATTTTTAGTTTTTAAAAGAATGAATTTTTTCACAAAAATAGCAAGCATTTCGAAATTTAAATTATCATCAGAGTCACTTGCAGAACCTTGAGATGAAAAAAACGCAAAATTTTTTAAAACCTTTTTACTTTGAAAATTTAGTTCATAAATTTGTCGATTTTCAACTAAGCTTTTATCAGAAATAATGTCAATGTCTTTACTCTCTTCTATTGCTATGACTTTTGGTTAGAAACGTTCGGATAAAAATTTAAGAATTTTTCGAACAATTTTAGAAGTTGAAATTTTTTCTTCAAGATTAACAGATATGTTCACGATGTTACTTAATTTTGTGTAAGAATCGTCAAACCTTTCATCGTCTTTCATACGTAAAGTTTCAAATTTTGTTGTGAGCCATTGAAGTTTTAAGATTTTTACAGTACCAGTTCCATCATGAGTGACTTGCAGTATGTCCCATGTTTCTTTAGTTAAGTCAATTACTTATTCTACGAAATTTATCTTGTGTGACTCCGCTAAAGATAGCATTCATGATTTTACTATTCTAGTCTGCATCCTTCAGATTGGCTCTGTCCCATCTACCAACAGGTTTAGGGACGATTTCTTCGTTAACAATAATGGTGGGTATTTGTATTCTTTAACAATTGAAAGCCAAACTCGTTCATCTATAGATTTTAAAAAGGCTCTTATCCTAATGACTTTCCAAAAAGGATAGTTTAATCTATCAAGGAGGGTTGGTCTATCAGTTGAGATATTTTCTCGAAGAAAATTCATTGTTGCAAATCAATCAAAGATCACACTAATTTTTTTTTTTAAAAAGGAAGTGACCCGCACTGATACCGATTGAAAAATCTCGTTTACTAATTAATTTGTACTAATTGATTTAATAACAAAAGTTAAACGCCACAATAATAATTAAAAACTAAACAATCACACAATCAAAAATAAATCAATCACGACCACACATGAAATGAAAATTTTTACGTGAAAAATTTCAAACCACGGGATTAATCTAAGTCCAGAAAGATCAAACACTATAATAAGTCATTGGTTACAAGAGAATCTTACAGATCACCGTTGAATTCACAGCATACGAATATAAACCTACTCCTGTCGAATCCACATACACCAACTCCGTGTTTGATTGCCGTTAGAATCCATCACCGAACTTCAGATACTGACGGAATCCAGAACCAAACTTCGAATTCTTGAGAATTCACTCAAGAGATTCCACGAACACGAAAGGATCATTGAAGGTTTAATTACTTGATGATTGACTTAACGGCGCATAAGCTAAATGATCATCGAGTGAGTTATTGACTGGCTTGGGATACTTCTTAATCAACTAAGGAGGCTCCTTGGCAGCTAGGGTTTGTTATAAATAGAAGAGACACCAATTAAGAAACCCTAAAAAACCTTTATATAGCAGCCTGTCAAAATCACAAACCCTAGCACCATATTTTAAAGCTAACTCGCCGAAGGCCGCTCGATCGATCTTTTGACCAAGAGATTGGTCAAAATCTGCTTGCAGTATATTTTTTTTCTTTAGTGAATGACAGTGCATGCTTGTGCAGAAATTGAGAGTTCTAATTGACCACTTGATCGACCGATCGATCGCTCCGTCGAGTGGTCTAATATCACTTGTAGCTTTTCGATATTTTTTTACTCCATTTCTATTGGGCTGCAATAACTAATTACAACTCCAAAAAACAAGTATCAACATATCAAAAAATAAAATATAAATAATTTAAATAACAATTTGTCATAAATTTACCAAATTAAAAACGAATACGACTAAGGTCAAAATCCCTAAAATGCATGTAATAAATTCAACACAAGGTATTTGAAACAATTTACACCATTATATTAGTAATAAAGTCATCAAAATAAACACGAGGCATACATCAAATTTCACCTAAAAAGAGTATTACCCTATCCAAGGATTCCCTTAGACTATTTGTTAGAAAAAACATTGGCACGTGCATTTTCAATCGAATTTCTAATTTAATCAATTAAATATATGTATACCATTCCAAAATTTAACTCCATACCCACGTTTACCACAAAACAATTAACACGTAATCACATTACTCAAAAGAAGCAGGCCTCTAACTTATTCTCAACTTAGCATGTGTTTGGCCTTACTTAAAAATTAAATTTTTTAGTTTAAAAGTTACAAAAAGCCAACTAGTTTGACTTATCAATTTTTTTTTTATTTTTTTTTTCACTTTTTTTATATGATTTAACACCTACTTTTTTTACAAAAAGTCAAAAAATTTAAAAATTACTAAAAAAAATTAATCCAAACACATGCTTAATATGCTATTCTCGTGATCATACCGTTACTAAACCTACTACTTATGCTAACACCTGTAATAGTAACACACTAACCATGTAATCACACAACACAAACTTAACTTTCACGCTAATATGAATGCTCATCTCCCACGGCCGCCAAGTATTCGGACTCTTTTGCTCTGGTATCAAGTTGTAGAGCAAATATTTAATACTCTTGGAGCAAGTTTAGGTGGTATTCCAACTTCACATTTATTGATGTGTTTAGTGGGACCATCACTTTTTTGTTATTATTTTATTCAATATATGAATATGTGTCATCCAGTAATTTGAATGGAATATTACTTCAAGAGCATTGAATAATTATTCAAAGTTGTAACATCCTGCTTTTTACTCCAATGAGTACTTAATTAAAAGTAAATGTTAAGAGATTTTATGAGAAAAGATTACATAATAAAAGGGATTAAATGAATTAGAAAACCCCTTAATATAATTTAGGAAGTCCAAAAATGGTTAAAAGACTTTTTTTTAAAGAAGGATTATCTACCTAATTAGAAAATTCTACACAATCACTGGAACTCTGAAAAAATCATATTAAATTCATTTTAACCCAATTGATGCAAATTTTATTTCTTTGAAAACCACATTGAGTCTAATTTCACATGAACAAGAATTAACACCAAAACACGGTTTAAAAAAATAACAAATTTTAACGTCTTTACAGACTGTTCCAGATTCATAACACTTTGGTAGAAGTTCCAGATTCGTAACACTTTGGTAGAAAATTCATATTTAATTTATTTTAAGTTAAAACATCGTGAAACTAGTGGCAAAGTTTCATTAACATTCAGATTTAGTTACTATGCAAAAATTATAAATATGTGTAAACACAACAAAAATCGAGAAAATTAATAGTACCTCCAGAGTACCATATAAGCGATGTCGCATGATATTTTCTAACAAATAAATGATCGCAATTTACACAATATGGGTCAGCCTTTATCTCCTAACCACCTAACAAAGATAAGTTATTATATTTTTACCGCAAAATTTGTCGCTACTATATTGAATGATAGTATCATGTGGACTTGCCACATAGTACTCTGGTAGTACCGAATAATTACTCTAAAAATCGTGACCTTATAAAGTAGACTATTTGGTATAGAAAAATGGGACGGATTCAACCTTTTGAGTTTAAAATTATTTTTGGTCCACCAAAACTCATTTATAACCTTTGTAAAAATTTATAGATGTAAATTTTTGAAATATAAAACTGTTTAGGCTCAAGAATATCCTCATTTGGTTAAGATATGAAGAACAATACTTAAAATTTAGATCTGACTGTAAAAAGTCAAAAATAGTCACTTTTCTCATAAGATCCTCTTCTCTCTACCCCCATACATCCATCAAATGATTAATCAAACATGCATGAGTTATCACAAGGAATAACTCTTAAAATTCTTCTCTCTTACATTACTTACAACATGAACTTCAAAGTTTTAAGATGAACATAAATAAATTAATAAAACATAATAAAATGAAGCCAAGCATTTTATTTACTTCTTTAATTCTTTCTTTCATCAAGTCATCACCATGGCTAGTCCAAGCACAAAACTCAGTAGAGAAATTAATAAATAAAGATAATATGCATACACACATGTTATGGCATCAATAGATCACACTTAAATTTTCAAAAAAAAGTTTTCTTACAAAAACGCTTTTTCACATAAGTGTTACAAATTTTGGTCTCGGTCTAATTCGTTTTTAATTTGGCAAATCTATAATAAATGATTTTTCATATTATTTATTTTATTCATTGATATTTTAACACTTGTTCTTTTGAAGTTATGGTTTGATATTGCAGCGCAGCAAAAAACGACGAAAAATTGCACTCAGTGTCTGACCGCTCGATCGGTCTATCGAGCAGTTTTCAATAGCTCTCGATTTCTTCAGTTCTGCAACAAAATACTACGAGTTTGTTGAGACCGATCGATCGGTCGGTCATGTGCGGCGAGACAGTTTTTAAAGCAGCAGCAGCTAGGGTTCGGCAGTTTCAATATAAATAGACAACTGAGGCTTCTTATTATTTGAGCTTCCTATTATTTGATGAAAACTTAGCCACCGTAGAAAGTCAATGAGATTGTTCATTATTCTCGCAAGCTAGTCTATATCTTGATAATTCTTTAGTTTTTGCTCAATCAAGCCAATTATCAAGTCAATTAAAGTTTCAACAATCAGTTTGGATTCGTGAAGTCGCTTGAGAGGATTCTCATGTGTTAAAATCTGGTGGAGGAATCTGTCAGCATTGAAGTCCGGTGGTGGATTCCAGCTGTAGTCAAGCACATGAGTTGGTTTACGTGAATTCGGCAGGAGTAAGCTTTCAGACATTTGATTGTGGGTGCAACGTCGGTTTGTAAGATTTTTTTGTAACCAACGATTTTATAGTATTTGATTTCTTAGACCCAGTATGGTCTCGTGATTTTTATCCGGTTTGGAGTTTTTCACGTAAAAATTGTTGTCTTTTATGTGTATGTGGTTGTTTTATTTTTTACTTGTGGGATTGATTGATTTAAACTTATTTGCAGCGTTTATCTTATTTTAAAAAATTAATTAGTATAAATTAGTCGGTAAATGAATTTTTTCAATAAGTAGCCTTCTCAAGAAGATTTCCACAAATACTTTTCATTAAAACTTATTTTAAATTTAAGATCTCAAAACTCAACTCAACACATAAAGGCTAAACATCTTTTTTTTTCTTTTAAAGAAATCACGTTTGTCATCAAATGATGGCAGTGGTGGCGTTAATTGTGGTGGCGGGATGGTGGTTGTGCTGGTGGTGCTAGGGGATGATGGTGGTCAAGGGGGGACATAGGATTCTTATTTGGAGGGGACAAATATCTAAAATTATAAGTATAATATTTTTTATTTAATAATAATGTGGTGGTGGGATGGTGGTCGCGCTAGTGGTGGTAGGAAATGGTGGTGGTCAAGGGCGGATGTAGGATTCTTATTTAGAGGCGACAAATATCTAAAATTATAAGTATAATAATTTTATTTAATAATAATACAAAATAATTAAATTGAAGTGTTACTAAAAAATTTCTCTTAAAGTATCTTTTCATAAAAGAATCTCATGAAAAAATTACCAATATATAGACAAGACATAATATTAAATATCCAATTATAATCACCAAAAATAAAAATTTAGATGAAAATTTTATTAAAAAAATAAATTATAAATTATAATCGTAGTTAGGATTCACTAAATTCACAGTCATGATGCACAATTGAAAATTGGTAAACAAAACGAGGAAAGCTTGAAATAATTATAATTTAAAGAGAGCATAATTATAAATTAAAGAGGACACGATTATATTTAAAGAGGGAAAATTTCAATTTGGAGAAGATACAATTATAATTTAAGGGGACAAAATTATAATTTAAAGAGATAAAATAAAAAATGAGAATATCATAAGTAGAAAATCAGAAATTTCAGCGGGGCCCTCTAGTAGTAGTGGTAGACAGTAATAAAATTATAATATATTTTGATTAAAAATTTATTATTTTAAAATTTAAAAAAAAAAAAAAATCAAACACCGAAAAGTAAAAAAAAATAATTTTTTTTTACAAAATAATTTTACATAAAAATTATTTTTATTACAAAACATTTTACTTCAAATATGAACAGGGTCACAGCAAAGAACTCCTTTGGTCTGCCCCAACCTTCATATCCATATACGCTGACGTGGCTTCCTCCCCCACCCCAGTTTGAGAACCCTGATTTCTGTCCACAAACTTAGTGGGATTAGTCTGTGTAGAGCTTTCAATGTGAGAAGATAGATAGATATTCATAAACCAATTAAATTTAAAGCCCTTTCTGTGCATCAAATTATCAGTGTCTCTTCCAAGAAAAAGACCAAAAAAGCACAAAAGTGATCTGAGTTTTGGCTGAAACAACACATTGATGTTCCTAATTTGTGGGTGGGCATCCCAATTCCCACAACAATTTCAATCCAACGCAGAGTTTTCCCTTTGAATAACAAATCAGAAAATGGGAGCTCTCTCAACCCCAACTCAAAGTCTCAAACCAACACCAACCATCTCTTCAGTCTACAAC
This sequence comes from Heliamphora exappendiculata, assembly GCA_034768845.1. Lineage (NCBI taxonomy): Eukaryota > Viridiplantae > Streptophyta > Magnoliopsida > Ericales > Sarraceniaceae > Heliamphora > Heliamphora exappendiculata. The sequence goes on from JAOTRH010078012.1 coordinate 11,484, forward strand.
TCCATCTTCAAGGTGCAAATTCTCTCTCTCTCTCTCTCTCTCTCTCTCTCTCTCTCTCTCTCTCTCTCTATATTTTTTATATTTTTCTATAACTCTAAAATCTTATTTCATTTTTTATACGGTGGTTTCATTTTTTTTTGTTTAGATTCTCACCTTTCTCTCTCCCTTCCCTTTTCCAAAACACCAATTATAATATTTCATTTGATTTAATTTATTTTTTTCTTGATTTAATACATTTTTTTGTTGTAAAAACTTAACAATTGCACGTGTGCTACGAACAATAGTTTTCGGACGCTTCCAATCCTGAGGACCGAGTTAGGTTGGCTAGTAAGATTTTAGGTTTGCTCTTCAATGATTACTATTTTGATTTCTCAAAGCTACTGAAAATTTGTTCGACCATTAATTTTAGTATTTTAAAATTAGTCAGGTTGCGTGCAAATTGGGCGGAACACTGGGTTATCAAAAATAAAAATAGAGACAACCCCCCACCCACAAACACAAACATATCTTATTGTGTAGTATTGTGGGTATTGATTGTAGCTGACTTTGCCATCCTCCCTCTCTTTTTAGAAATCTATTTCAGATTGCAGCATTTTATCATGGAAGCAGAACTCCTTTATCAGAGGCCAATTTCATGCTAGACATTTTGTTGGATTCACCTCTATTTGTAGCCCTAAAAGTAATGCAGGTAGGTCATTTAAAGATTCAATTCTGGTATATTTAGAAGAAACCCAGATGAATTTTGTGAAGAAAATGCTACAACTTCTAGCCACATTGATATCTATACTATTATGTTAACAAAGAAACATCCATTTAAAGTGAAATTGTGTGGGTTTTTTTTATTATGAATAATACCTCTCCCTAATGGGTATTACTTTAAATTTCAAGTTATGTGGACTTTTTGTTTTGTCTAAAAAAATTTATAATTTTCAGAGAAAAACAAAAGAGAGAGGCACCAGAAATTCTGACCCTAGACTTTTTAAAGATTCATTAAACTTAAGGCTGGTATAACTACTCCCATAATGTAATGCTCCGTTATCACTCAATACAATAATATCTATTTTACACGCCATGCGCAGTGTATGCGCTCATTTACAGATGTCCACGTGTTTTTAAAAAATGTCCACGCTCGCGTAGCGGGCAAGTTGCCCAGGTGGTTCCTCCGACTAAAAACACATGGTAGGGGTCATAACTCGGAACCCATATCCTTTTCAAAAAAATCTATGTACCTAGAAAATATACCTAGAATCTTACTATGAAAGTTATTTGTTGGGTGTAGATTTGAATTTAGTAAGGTCTGGTTATTTTTGAATTTTGTGTAGTTTGGGACATATTTTTTCTAGCCACCTAGCATTGCTGATCCCTTTAACCACACTGTCACAATACTAAGTTGGCTTTTGTTACAAGATTTCTAGCAAATCGTTTCTGCCAAATAAAATATTATTCGATTAGCGTGCCAAATTTAGCATACATGCCTGCCATACACTCATGTGTACATGATTAGCACAAATTTTTATTTCCAAGTTCCTATGGAGAAAAGGCATTAGTACTAACAAAGTTCAAACGTTTGTGTATATGAACATTTCACTTCCTATTCAACTTAGGATTGAGCCTACCTACCTCAGTTACTCAGGCATCTTCTTATCAAGGCTGTGATGTTGGTGCATTTTTGTGATGTGAAGGCAGAGGCACTGTGGTTTCACCAAGCTGTGTGCTTTCATTGACCGAGGAGAATGTTGAGAAGGTGTTGGAGGAAGTAAGGCCGGGCCTTATGGCCGATGGGGGGAACGTGGCACTGCACGAAATCGACGGTCTTGTTGTTGTACTAAAGCTACAAGGAGCATGTGGGTCTTGTCCCAGTTCAACCATGACACTAAAGATGGGAATTGAAACTCGGCTGAGAGATAAGATCCCGGAAATACAAGAAGTGGAGCAGATACTTGACACGGAGACCGGCCTTGAGCTGAATGAGGACAATGTCGAAAAGGTTAGATATATATTCAGTCATGCTACGAATGAAAATTTGAATTTTGAGAATTTTGGTGTTTTTCAAAACCCAGCAACTCCGATGGTAAACCTGGGTGTGCAAACTCACCTAAAAAGCTTTCCTACCGAACAAAAAAAAATGTTGCTAATGGGAGTCAAACACAAAATTTTAAATTTACGATTAATTCAAGAGACGACTTTGAACCACTCCGCTACCACGAAAGCTAGATGGTGGGTTTTACTGGTAATATGTGCTTCTTTAAATGAAAAAAATAAAAAAATAAAAAAATAAAAAATAAAAAAAGGGCCGACCAAAATGGATATTCAAACTTACCCCCACAAAATGATTATTCAAGTTAGCTCAGTGTATATATGTTCCATAAGTCCTTGAAAGATTACAAAATCAGTGATGGTAATGTGCAGAAATCTTGCTTTGCAAAATTCAAGAATTCGAAATTACTCTGC
>JAOTRH010078023.1:0-17391 GCA_034768845.1 Heliamphora exappendiculata
ACAAAAATTAAAATTTAGCCCAACCACCACAACTAAATAATGTTATAATTAAACTAAGATGTAAAAATTAAGTACAATACCTAAAATTATTATATTAATTTAAATATTTAATATTCATAATTAAAAATATACATTAAGTTAATTTTTGGATACAATTTTTGAATAATATAGTGTATATATATCATTAAATATATAATAAGGCAATGTTATACAAATAAAAATTCAAATTTGGGAGCCTAAACCCCACTTGAGTACGGAGCACTCAACCTCATTTTTTTATGGCCATTGTCATACATGTATTGAGTTTTATTGGACAATATCTTTTTAGGGTCTTACACAAACATTATTAGCCTCTTTTACACACAAAATTTTGTATTAAAAAGACCACTCTCTCCCCTAATTTTCGTTCATAGCACTCTCTCTCCCAACTCTCTTTTGTGTTTTGAAACATTCTAAGTGTTCTAGGGTATGTTAGAGAGAGAAGGTAAGAAAGACTTTGTGTTCTTTAAAGTTCAAGGTGTTCTTGGTATTCATTCTTAAAGTGCACCTACATCCATCATCCACCAAGCTATATCAAGATAGAAATAACATCTTTATACATTTATTTTTCATTTACAAGTCGTCTCTCATCTCCTAATCTCACCAAAACCCAAGCTCTATGCTCAAACTCATGTTTTCTTCATACTCAAATATGTCCAGAAAGAGTTTTTGTCAAAAAATTGATTTTTGCTATTTTTTGAATGATCTAGACTCATTAAAAGTTTTTGAATTTTTTACTATAATTTTGTCTATATATTATTTGCATGCACAAAGTTTTTTGAGATCCAAATCTTTTCTCTTATTTTTTCTAAAAATAGAGAAGTAAATCGGGTAAAAATAGCTGTCTGGACAGACCACTTCGAATCCACTCCATTTACTGTAGAAACAAATTTTTGGTGTGATTTTTATGTGGTTGAATAGATAAACATCTTAACTTTCTAACCCCACTTGAAACAATCCGTTTGCATATGTGTAAAGAAAATAGCAACGTTTCTCCTAAAGTATGTTGAATCTAGATACTGTTTGATAAAATATTCATAATAAATTCAATAAAAATGACAAAAATACAAGGTCAAGTTCCAGAGCTTCTAAGATCATATATCTAACACTGTAAAAATTTTAAAAATGAAATTTTAAATCTAAGTCCTCATTTCTATTTTTGAAGCCACTGAGTTTTCACGCCACTATTCTAGAAAGTTTTCTCTACACTATCACATAACTTTGTTTTGCTAAAACTGAGGTTTTAGAGGCAAAATTTTAAAAAGTATAAAACATAAAAAGTGTTCAGAACATCCCGAATATGGTGCCTACCAAATTTCATGTTTCAATTATGAGTCTAAGTATCTTAAAAACCCTAAAATCAGTAACTAAAACCTGAAAATCCTGACTATGATTAAATGTGATTTAGTATTAATGCTATTGTTTCCGGTTTCCTATGTTGTGTTATGCATGATTAAATAATTAGAATGTGTAATATTGTTTTGATATGTTTATATGATTTTAGTAGTTGAATTACTTACATTTAAGCTTGGTTAAATTCCATACATGTATGTGATATGTCATTGGCCTAAGTTATTTATGTAAAATTGTGTTTAAATTATTGTTTATAAAATTTGTGCATATTACTCACATGCCATATAATCCATGCCATGCGTAGGTAAATTTTAAATTGTATGTTTAGTTTAAATTATTATGACATGTCATCATTGAGTGGGATTTACGGGGTTTACCGTTTTATTTTAAGAAAAGAATAAAAATTGAACCTTAGGATTGGTATTGTGATTGATAGAACTGGAATTCTTAGAAATTTGGATACTTGAAAATATTGTGATATTGGCTATATGCCTTGATTTGTTTTGAGAGGTTTTTGCCCCAAGTGGTAAATGCACATTGTTGTGATATTTGTATTTTGGTGAAGGCGGTTCGGGTGGCGTAATAATCGGAGTTAGATTTTGCGATCCCGCGCTGGACCTTGACTTGAGATCCGACGGCCAGACCGTCGCTGACACCTTGCAGTCAATGATGACCTGGCTGGACACTTAGTCCACTACGTAGTCATCCCACGGCTTAAGGAACATTCTTCGTCGGTCGGTAGACTTAGTCAGCGTAATTGGGATCATGGGGGTTTAGGATAGTTTTCTCGGGGCGGGAGAACCTAGAATAACTTAAGTTTTAAATTTGATTAGAAAATTATATTAGTTGCATCATTTTTCATCATAATCACTGTCATGATTAACCTGCTATTTTACCTGTCATGTTTTAACCTGTTACATGAAAAATATTTATATATTGGTGTGAGTTTCTCTGGCATTCCATGCCAGGTTTCGAAGAACTAGAAGAGCTTATTGACGAGTACGTTGACGCGGACATAGAGTCTTGATTAAGAGTTTTCGTCTTTCATCCCAGCCTTCCTCGGCCACGTAATACCAGTTTTGTGGTTATCCACCTGTTTCCTGTATTGTTCGATGTACTCCAAAAAGATTTTAGTTATGTCTGTACTATATAACTCTATAATATCTATTTTTTGGGCACGCATATGTATTACCGTTATTTAATTTTTGCGGTCCTACTAGTTAATTGTGGCTCTAGATACTCCCGATATTTGGGGCATCACAGTAATTCACCGTTTGACGAATCTTTAACAAAATTGACAGTTTCTGTAGGCGCTTTACCTTTCTTTTTTTCCTCAAGTTGCTGCTTCAATTCTTAGAACTGGCTCTTATAATGGCTAGTTTTGTAGCAATAGAAGCACTTCACATCCTTTTTTGCACATGACTTGAATCGAGATCTACCATTATTGGAATCCTGCTCACTGGATCTGCTCATTCCCTGCTTGATTCAAACTTAGCCACAAGCACGCCTTCTACATCAAACTCACTTTATTTCTTATCTTCTCATGTGACAAAAGAGCCACGGTGACCTCTTCTAACTCTAGAATGTCCTTCCCGTACATCAACATTGTCACGAGATGATCATAGGACGTCAAAAGCAATGCCAGGAGGGGAATCACATTATCCTCATCATCAACCTTCACTCCAAACTCGAATAATTATGTGATGAGAATATTATACATATTGAGATGTTCCAGTAACTTTGTATGGCTCATCATCTGTAATCCATACAGTTGATTCATCATATGTAACTTGTTGGCCAGATTCTTCTTCATGTAGAGATCTTCCAACTTTTACCAAATCTCACGTGTTGTCTCTACATCAAGTATGTTGTGAATAACTTCATCTCCAAGACTCAACCTAATCCAACTTGCGGCCTTGAGATCATCTCAATGGTCATCAGTCATCTTTTTCTGATTTCTTTGCCTTGTCGAGTAACGCCTTGGATATCCCTTGCTGGATCAACAGATCCTTCATCCGTCTCTGCCACAAGGAAAAATTATTCTTGTTGATAAACTTTTTAATTTTGTACTTGATGTTTGTCGTCTTTACTATAACTTGTGATTAAGCCTTGAACTAGAACTCTGATAATTTACCACGACCTTGGATCTTCAACAACTGTCGGCTCTGATACCACTTGTTAGGATTTTTAGGCACAAATTTTCCCAAGAAATAAGATCAACTGGTTTGGGTTACCAAACAAAAACCCATATAGGCTTCAATCCACAATAGCAAACACAAAAGAACAAGAACAATCAAGAACACAAGAAAGTACATGGTTTAGCTGACTGCTTACCTTTATGGGAGAAAAGATACAATCCACTATTAACTAATAAGGATTACATTGATCACTGTCTATCTCACAATATATCTTTGGCCTCAAACTTAGCGTCTCATCGTCTCTCTGTACTTCATGATCTCTAAAGATGAGCCTCGTTCTAATGTATAAGACATAATGAACGTTTTCTAAGGTTTCTATGACATGAACTCTTTATATATAACCCTGACTAGGTCAAAAAGCAAAATTTTTTGTCCTGCGATGGACGCTTGAGTGGACCCAAACCACTCGAGCAGTCAATATCGCGATAGCAACCATTGAAAATTCGAGTAAAAAACCTAACATTGACTTATAAGTAAACGACTTTCTAGTTGAACTCTGACATTAAGATTTTGAAGCAAGGTCTCCATAACCAAAAGCCCCTTTTTATTTTTCACAAGTATTTGAAATGTCTAGAAAGTTAAGACTTTAAAAAATATTTTTTTTTGTGAAAAGAAAGAAAAAATGAATTATTTGAGTTATTTTTGAGAGTATTTTTTAAAACTTTTTTGTGCTTTTATTAAAAACCTAGTATATCCATACTTTTTGTTTTAAAATTGTAGTGTATGAATTAATAACACAATTCTTTTGTTTAAGTAGAGTTTATTTTTTGTATGAGGGTTTTATAGACATGTTATTCAATAAAAAAATTACATTACTTAAAATATAGTTAGTTATTTTTTCTTGAAAAAATGTTAACAAATATTAATTATTTTGTTAAAATGTCAAATAATCTATCTATACTATCTTATAAATAGAGAATACCTATTTAGTATTTCCTCAATTTTGAAACTGTATAAATTTTTTCATATTTTCTAAACTGCCCTCAACAACTACATCTCCCTCACTTTTCTCTCTTTATCAAAAAATCACTTGTAACTACACATCCTCTCTCCCTCTTTTTTTTATAAGATATGTATCAAACTTTTTCTCTATTATTTAATTTTAAAATTATAACTACTTTATATTTGCACATGCATGCATATTCCATCCGCTAGTATAACTTAAAAGCTGAGTTATTAAGTTTTAAAAAGTAAATCTTACATAGCCAAACAAAGGCTAAAAAAAATTGGTCTTAAAATTAATGGCACCATTCATTTATATTATACATGGTTTTCGAAAACAATTTCACTATCGAATAAGAATTCACACGGGCGAGGACCACTATTCAGTCGAGTAATATTATTGTGTGATTTACTATTTAGATGCACATTATATATATTTTTTCAATTGAGATTAAATTTATATAAAAAAAAGTTAAAATTTAAATAATTAAAAATAAGAAATAAAAATAGTTACATATGAACCTAAAATTATCATAATTAAAATTAAAACTAAAATAACTAAAAATTAAAATTAAGATAACTATAAGTAAAAATAAAAATAACGAAAGAGTGCAAACCATCTATACTAACAGAGTAATGAGTAATGAGTAATTGGTTGGTGCTCATGGAGTACTATAACGTAAGTTCATATGGCAAGTTCACGTGGGACTTTCATTCAATGTAGTAGTGATAAATTTTACGATAGAGACGTAAAGATTCATCTTTGTCGGATAGTTAAGAAATAAAAGATAGCACACATTGATTATGTTACAATAATTTATTTGCTGGAAGTAACACGTGGCATCACCAACATGATACTTGAAGAGTACCTAATAATTTTCTTAGAGTAATAGATAAAGGTAGATCATTCATTTGGTATTCGCCTTCTAATGAAGTTATGTGAGTTTTTACTACAAAAAATACCTTTACTCAATATTATTTTTTTCATGCCCCAAACTCAAACAAGGGAAAAGAGAAGAAAAAACTAGAAAAAATCACAATAACTTCACCTTTTAAAGCCAAACCCCTTTTTGATCACAAAAAAATTGATATAAAATATGAATATTTGAAAAGTAGACTTTTGTGGCTTCAATTTGAACATAAGAATAATCTACAAATGATTTGAAATGAATGAGATACACCAGTTTAAAAATATGAGCAAAACTTAAAAAATTCAAAAAAATGTCCCACCTGACAGACTGTTCGATCGGTCCCTTACTATTAGCAGCATCTCCAACATGCAACAAAAAAACTGCGACCATGACAAGACCATTCGATCAATCTAGCTCATGTGACCTTTTCTTTTTTGAAAATTTGAAGCCACAACACTCAACCAAACCTATTTTTGTGTAAAAGGGGCATAAAATGGCCTTGAAAAATCATAAGATTTGATAAGGAAATAGATTCAAAACTTTTAATCAAGAGAATTTGCATTTGTATTCCTCCAAAAACATAGAAATTCTCTAAGGTTAAACTCAAAAACATCCACTTGAGGATACATATCAACAAAATACATTCAACAATACGAATATGGCCTTCTGGCCTTTCAACCCATTGAAATTTAGTTACAAACTAATCCCGACTCCAATACGTCCATCAAAACTTATGTGCAAACATAACCCAAAGTTTACACAAGACTCGAAGTTCAACAACATAACTACACAACTCCATTCCTTGCTATCATGCAAAGGGATTGCCTCTCACACCTGAAAAATATTATTCAAATACTGTGAACCGATACTCAGTAGGACATAACTAAAATGAATGAATGCATGATATACAAAAAGGCAATTTCCAAATAAAATTTTAATGAATTCAAAGGAATACATATATCTCATGATTCGATTTTCTTATCAATGGACAAACAATAAGGATAAGTCTCATATCATAACCATTCTCATTTCACGGGTTCAACTAGACACCATATTACCACACAGGCAAATGTTGCTACACAGACTAATGCAGCCACATAGGCTAATATCGCTACACAGACTAATGTCACTATAAAGGCTAATGTCGCCATACAGACTAATATCGTCACACACGCTAATTATCTGTCAATTACAAGCTCTCACAAATTAGCTCAAACAAAATTTAATCTCTACAATGAACAAATGCATAAAATCCCCAATCCCTTGGATGGTATTTCCTATAATCTCGTCAACCACTCAAATCCCACATATTCTAGCATTCCATCTCCAATTAACACAACTAATTCCACAATTACACAAGCAAACTCCAAATTAACACATTCAACTTCACAATATCACAATTAATCCCATAATTACATACCCAATTCTTGGTAAATACCATTCTCTAACTTTTCATAGGAGCTAGAGTTTTAAATTAAAGATAGAATTTATGAAATCTTTCTCAATAATAGGCATTTAATCACATATTAACCACATTTATTCAAAATTAGTTAAGAGTCCTACTTCGGTAAATTAAAAACTGGATACTCTAATTACTCCAGCAACCCAAACTCACCAAACCAAGAATCCACTCGGTTAGAAGTGAAGCCCTCCTCAAGTAAAACAATATCCCCTTCTTGAGTGTTGATTAAATTCAAGTCCAAGACAACTAAAAATGAGGAGGGAAAAGTATCAAAGTTAAGTAAAAAAAAAGTTCAGAAAAAAAGAGAAAATGATAGAGAAGAAAAAAGAGAGAAAATGATAGAGAGATGAGTGGCCGACCAATGGGGAATGGGGTGAAGAATAAGGCTTCTCCAAGAAGCCTTGCACAAAGACCAATGGCACTAACCCAAGCATGTTCAAAAATGCCACATGCATCTATGATGTATTTAATTCACATATAAATATTTATACCATATTTATATTAATATTTTAACTTAATATTAATTTATAAAATCATATATTTGAAAATTATTAAAATTTAAAATTATTTTCGAATTTAATTTTTCGAACCTCCGCGTACATCGGTGGGTCTAACAATACTTATTAAAAAGTTATTGAATCCACTGACCACATGTTTATATGAAATACACACATTTCAAAATATAATATCATACCGATAAACTATCACATAAACTTTTAATTACATAAATTAAAACAAAACCTCGAAGTTGTGTGATTAAAACAAAACGGAATCGAGCCTCACAATTTTAAATTTAAAATTGTGTGATTTTTTGTTTTGTCCAAAATACTGATTAAACTTTTTTTCCATTACTTAATTTTAAAATTATAATTGCTTATAGTTTAAAACTTAAACTATTACATTATTTAACTTTTTTAATTATTTTATTTTTTGAATATGCACTTGTATATGCATGTGTGTGCCAATTAACTAATTTAAATATATAAATAGAGTTTAAAATAATTATAACCAAATATAAAATCACCACCAAATCTTAAAATGAAAAATTAGTAAGTGGTCTAATTTATAGGCTGTGTATTGGTTTTCATCAAGTAAAATTTTTTTTGACGCTCAAGGTCCATCTGCATAAAAACATTCCATTGTTAGGTCATCTGTTTATTGTTTGTAATTTTTTTAGAACAAAAATACCCTACTGTATGTCCTATAATAGCTAATATCTGAATCGTTAATGGAAGACGATGGGAAGAACGATGATGACGATAAAGAAGACAACAATGGAGATAATAGAATGATGAGAAGACAAGATAGAAAATCGTTTTGTATATATATAGCCCTACAACAGTCAAGATTAATTTAAATCGTTAATGTAAGACGATAGGGAGAATGATGATAACGATGAAGAAAACAATAATTAATAGAGATAATGAAGTGAGGAGAAGACAAGATGGTGGATTGTTTTGTATATATATATATATATATATATATATGTATAAATTTATCTATTTGTATTTTTATGCATTTATATGTGTTGATATGCAAATAGAAAAATTTATCTATTTGATAAATTTTCCTATTTGTTGGATATTTTTAGAAAAAATTACGCTTATTAAATGGTTAAGACTTTGTGGGTTAAATATTTTGTTTATAGACGTTGAGTGTTAAAACTAATATTTATAGGCCGTGAAATTCTCATTTTAAAATTAGCATAATTATGCCCATGTTTAGCGTCTTTAATATTTTTTTGTAAAAAAAATAACTTTTAAATGAGTGTGTTTGGTATTTCTAAAAAATTACTTTTTTTTCAAGAGAAAAATGCTTTGCATATTTCAAAAACTCAATTTTTTAGTTGAAAGAATTATAATAGTCTTAATTAAAAAGTTAATTTTGGTTCTAAAAATAAAAATATATTAGATATTCTAACAAAAAATTAAAAAAAAGAGAAAAACTATTTAAGTTAAGTTTCCGTTTGTTTTGACGTGAAATATATTTTAGTAAAATATTTTATTAGTATAATATTTTACTTTATAAAATCCAAATTGATTTATAAAAAAGAACACAATTTATTTTACGGTGTAATTGTTAATGGCTGCAGCAGATGTGGTGACAGCGGTGAGACAGTAGTCGTAATGATAACAACGACAACATTAATAACAAGGGGGCGACGGTGATTTTTATTTTTTTTTAAAATATTTTTTAAGTATTATTCAAATACTATAAAATAATTTCATATAAAAAATATTTTTTATTATAAAAATTTTACATCAAAATAAACATAACCTAATTGTCATGTGTAAGCAAGCGTTTTAATTCTTTTCTTTAAAAAAAAAAACTAAACTTAATTTTTGAAGACATTTTAAGAGATCAAATCATATCCAAAAGAAACTAAAAAAATAACAAAAATGCCACGCATCATCAAAACAGACCAAAAAAAACTTATCTAAAATTTAAAATGATTGGCCAAAATACATCCACGTGTGAGTTATGCTTTAACTGAATTTAAATTATTTATTTAAAATTTAAATAAAATTTTGGATTTATTTCTTAATTTGTAGAATTTATGTAAAAATAACAAAATAAATTATTATATATTTTTTTAAAATATTATGTAAATAATAATATTATTTTTAATAAATAAATAATTATAATTTATATAATATAAATTATTATTTTAAACTCGTAAAATTTATTATTATCATATTACTCAAACAACAATGACCATAGAAATTCCCGCTGCGTATGCGATTCTATTGATTAGTGGAACCGACACGTGGCGTACAACGATGCGATGTCTGCGTCAGCGTAGCGGCGTTGGTTATTGCCACGGGACGACGATTAATTAAGTTTAGGGCCACCCTCCGAAATTGGATTCTGCTGTGCAATTGTGCTCCTCTCCCCTCCAACCGGAGGGCACTCTTCGAGGGAAGAAACAGATAGCGAGACGTCCCGCCGAGTTCGTTCTTCTACTCCTCTGAACGAAATCATATTCGATCCCTGAATTTTCCGCTTAATTTTTTCCTGTTCAATTCCGTTATAGATCCCTGTTTTCCGCTTAGTTTTTTTCCTGTTCAATTCCGTTTTAGTTCAGGTAATCTAATCGTCTTTTGATTTCGTTCTTTTCTCGCCAGATCAGAGACCGGACTCTGAATCAGAAGACAGCTGATTCCGTCGGCTGTGGTTTTGCGATGGAATGGTGGCACAAGATGATGGTTCCTATGCAAAGAATTTGGATCGTTGTCGCCAAGCGCGCAGGAATTCGCAAAACCGGTAAGGATCCTCAGATTGATTCTGCAATTTTGTCCTCTAGTAGATAGCGGGGCTACAGTTCATCCACTAGCCGATTTTATGATGCGTAGATCTCCTTTTTCTGTTTTTGTTGGCCCCTTAAACCGTGACTTCTCTTGTTTTTCCAGAGCAACGAATCTTGATATGCGATTATCACAATGTAGAGCTTTAAATATTCCTATTATTGTGCTGGATTGTTCAAGAAATAATTCTAAAATGGCATAGTTTGGCTTGTCAAATGGTTCCTCAGATTCGCATTTGGAAAACCAGCATGAAACGGTAAATGTAGTCCGTCAAATTCAAAGGAGGCTTAGATAGGCCTAATGGATTGACCATATCTTAAGTGTTTTCTTTGCGGGTTCATTTGGTTGAATGACTATTTTTATAAGATAATTAGTGTATTTAAATTATTAGTGCTTGAAGTATTAATGTAATGTTTTTTGTATCAAAGAATGTTTGGTTGAGAGTAAGATAATCTACGGATAAATAATACATTATTTGGTTTGACATGATTTTAGTAGTATTAAGTTTTTTCATGTACAAAAATAATCAAAATAGTTCCGGGACTAACCAACTCACCCCTCTCATGAGTTTAGGATAGTCTTTCATAAGGGGTATTAAGTTAGTTTGAGGGGTGTTTTTTAACTCATTTTCAAATGGTTGCCAAACACATCTATATATGAGATTATTAGTGAGATAGACAAATCCCAAACCCTGATTCTGCAACCAAACGAGGCCTTTATATTGGAAGATAGGTTTAGGAGGGATTGTGTTTCCATCACTAATAGTACTAAAATTAAATATTCATTGCATTGTGTATCCTTTTCTTAATACATGGGATGTTTGTTTGTTAAATGGAAATATAAGGTTTAAGCATAAAGATAATTTTGTCCCTTTTATATCAGTTGGCAATGGAATATGTAGACGAGTGTCTATTGAGCAAATATAATCGAAATATTGTCAATTAAAACTGAAAAAAATAACTAGACAAAACAAAAAAAGATAAGACCAAAAAATAAAAATAAAAATAAAAAACTCAAATAAGACCAAAGAGGCAAATATATTAAAGGTAAAATTGGATAATCCCAAAGACAAAAAATAAAAGTGAAAAGGCCACTAATAAAGTTGCAAAGAAAGAAGTGGATATGAGAACCTAATCCTAACAAACAAAAAAAACCTAAATAAAGTAAAAAGTAAAAATTGAAAAAGTTCAAACATTAGATAAAAAAACAAAAAGAAAAAGTCACTAATAACTACCTCAAATACACTCAATAGAAGAAAATACAAATAAAGATATAAAAAAGTAAGTTATAAAAAAAACAAAAAAAGAACCTAAAATGTTACAAATGTAAAGGGTAAAATTGTTACTTAGGTTAATTACTTTCTTTGTTTCCCTTATCATTTCACTCTCTATCCTATCCCCTCCCCTCGCTCACTCTTATTCCTCATATAAAGGATTGACTATGTTTGTTTTGGTGGATTAATGGTCTGGATTGGACTGTTAGTTTGAAGTGTGTTTGTATCCTACGTTTGTTTACCCAAATTTGTTCTAGATTATTTGTCCGGGTGGGACTTCATATCCCATATATGAGTAATATCTAAGTCCGCGGGGAGGGGTGGGAATTAGAGTCAAAATTAGGCAGGTTATGGGATTAAATGTTATTTCACAATTTTACTCTTCTCAATATCATATTACAATGCCGTAATCCAGTTGGAATGCAGATATTAGTTCCATGTTCTTGTGTGCCAATTCTGTTATTATTTTTCTATTGAGGGGTTGTTACCAACATCATGCATCTTTTCTACTACAATTTGCATCTTTTCTGCTACTTTTATCAGTGTCGGAGGTCGCTACCTTTAATAGTGCAATCTTTACATTTGAATGGGGATTTGAATACTTTAGAAATCGTTTGGACTTCTTAAAGCTAGTACACAATCACATTCTAATTCTTCAACTTTTATTCTTACATTATTGGCTTCCAGTTTTCGAGTCATGGGGATTTAGAACTTTACTGGAACAAGGAATTTTGCTCACCAAATTTTGGTTGATGTTTGCTGTTTGCTGGACAGATTTGTGTTGCTCCAGATTTCTGCTTGTTTGCTATTTGCTATTTGAATACTTTAGGAATTCTTGATTTCGAATGCTCTCTATTTGATTGGTAAGGTGGATGCCAACTGCTAAGCAGGGCAAGTTTAGTTGAGTGTATGTGCAAATAGGGGCACCGATAAGTAAAAATATAATTTATTTCGTGATTATTTGTGAATGATGTCAAATTTCTCATACAGGGACTCTTTTGTCATAACACTATTATTCCTATCTAATGCTCATCAAAACAAACACATGATTTGATTAACTTTCCATTGATAGGTTTTTATCCCATAGGGTAAACAAACATAATTATGGGCTGAAGTTGAGACATTTAATCCGGATTATTTGGTATCCTAGGACAATTAGTCCTGGCACTGTTAATCCAGTGCAATACTCCAAACATGGATTATCCATTCTGAATAATTAGTCAAGACACAAAAAACACAAACATGGGATAAAAACTTAGTCCGGACAAATAGTCCAATCTGGACTTTCATTTCCTCAAAACAAACATGCCCTAAATGAATAAGTTGTTTGTCTATGTGGGTGAATAATGAGAAGGGCATTCCCTCACCCAAATTTGTGAATTGGTCATGTCACTTCTGTTATGATCCCACTAGCAACTTGGACGATCATGTTGTGAATTTATTGGCGCACATATTGCTAGTTACTATTTGAATTGTAGATTTTTTTTAGTAGGTTAAATTAGTAGTCAGGACTAGTTGATTGAGTCAAATTCTCTCTTTTTTGTTCATGGGATAAACTCGGCATCTCATAGAAGTGTCCAATGCGCAAACTATATGTTCTTGCTAGAACAGTTTCCTTGCAGTTTTCCACTTATTCCACCAACTAATTAGGATAACTCACAAGAATTTTAATCCGTTCAATTCTTCAATTACGTAAAATATCCTGAATAAACACACATAATGCACGGGAAAACACAAAATATAAGTTGGTTGGTTGGTGTAGGTATTGGAGTTCAATGAGCCCTAGTGGCTTATTGCTCCAATCACAAAACCTGCTCCTGCCTCCATAACCTTACCCTAGCAACTTATGTGGAGCTTGTTCCATCGTTTTAGTGCCATGCACCTCACCCTCTCGGTATACTCACCTCGCTCCTTGGTAGTTTGCTTCACCAAAGCTTTTGACTCCATACTTGCACTTTGAGCAATGCAGCTCCTTTGGTTTGGAACAGGTCCTAAGGACCTTCCAGGGTCGGTGATGATCATGGGACACTCCCAAAACCCATGACCCAATGCTGCATCACTAGGGATATGTAGATTAGCAACTAGAGATTAAAGGTATTGCTATTCCTTAAGAGTTGTTTGACTCAATTCCAAGGAGGTTCTACCTTGACTAGTTTAAGATATGAGAGAAAAGTCTCAGCATGTAATATCTTGAAAAGTACATCTCATGAGGGGTGAGTGTGAGCTTCCTGATCTCTTTCTTGTAAAAGGAGATCTCCTCTCCATACGACGTGAGCTCATTCCCACTTTGCAGGAGACCTCCTACACACGCATTCAGAAGGCAAAGCTCCTCGATACAACATAGATCCTCCTCCCCATTGTCACTCTTTCCCTATTCTAAGACCACCTTAACTCTCTCTCCCCTCCAACTTTGGTGGTCTTGTGCAATGTTAGTATCTACTATCTTCTTGGATCACCTTCTTCTGGCCACTCTGGATATATAGAATCCATAGTTGGCTATACGGAGAGATCTACCACATTCATACTATTTACAAGGTGAAAGATAATTGATATGATTTTAGTAGCACAAATATATATTTTTTGTTTTGTTATGGTTTATTTGCGTGTGTGTGTGTGTGTGTGATTCATCTAGCAAATATGCAGACTGAATGACTGGTAATGGCTTTTTAAAACATGCAGGGTTAGTGAAGCTTCGCCATGATGTGAGGACTTGCGAGTACGAGGACGTCCATGTGTTGTGGGAAATGCTAGAGAGAAATGAAATAGAGCTCGCCAATTCTAGGACCAAAAAGAGACACTTTTGGAATATCTACAATTGGGCCAGGCGTGTTCCATATCTTTGCAGCAGTTTTTGATCGTTGTTCGGTTTCGGTGTGTGTGCCCTCATGAGCTTTAAATAACCCCATGCTGTGCGTGCCAGGCATTGATTTTGAGTCCGGTATATAAGAATATATAACAATAGTAGGGCTCCAGTGTAGGGTCATTGCTTCCCCTATTCAAACCTATCATCTGCAGAACTCTCTTAAGTGTTTATTGACTGGATGCTCTCTGTGACGCTTCTTTTAAGAAAACTGAGATATGCTATGTAGCATGTGATCACCAAAACATGATCACATCTTGATGATGTGTGTTTTTGGTTTGCATTGAATACCCATGCATATATTATATATTTGTGTTTGATCTAGCTTTTTTTTGTAGGTTTTTTTATTTTTTGACTTTTTTTCATATAAAAAATAGATGTAAAAAGATATGAAAAAAGTCAATTATTTACTTAGGCAGGCTAAACAAGTGAATTCTTTAAAAGACTATTAAGCAAAAAATCTTTTTAAAAAATCAGGCCAAACAGAGGGTATTCGTCTATAATTCCTATGGAATTGCTTCAGTGTATCATTTGGTTGCTCTCCTGGAAATTATTTGACAGTTTTGGAGCAATATTGTTATTGGCTATGTGATATTCTTATTTTTATCTAATGAAATAGTAGAAAACACTTTTGGTATAATAATATTGGTTTATTTTTGCTGAGTAAATGAAAAGACAACCGGTAACCTATTTAAAAATTAACGTGAGTTGAATATTTTTATTTTTTTTTATGACTATCATGTAACCAATACTTACATTGTACTCCATGGTTAGTTAATAATTTTTTAATACTACATGGTACTCGGTGATTAACTAATAATTTTTTCTCTTCTCAGTTTATTTTTATAAAAAATATTATTATTATTATTATTATTTTATTATTTGGATTAATTGTTTTAGTGATGTCAGCGATGTCATTTGTTAAAGATAGATATTGATTTTCGCATGAGCAGGTTACGCCATCAATTTATATGAATCACCCGAATGGGTGGATTGAGTAAAATAAAAAAAGATGATTTTGTTTTTGTTTTTTTTCTTCACAATATCTGACCTTTCCATCAATTAAGTAAATGGAAGTTTGTAATAATAAAAAATTTAAATATGTCTAAAAAATTAGGGATAATTAGCAATACGTCCAATTTTCAGTTTTTAGCTATTGCTGTGCATTTAATTTTTAAAATTTTTGAAGTCTATTATTTTAAAATTTTTAAAATTTAAGATTTTTTAATTTAATATTTAATAATTTTATGAACAAAATTACCGTAAAATCACCGGGCCGATGTAAAATGAGTTCATCCTCACCAATCAATGAAAATTGGAATTCTTACTCTCTCTGTATTTCTCTTTCTACACCGCTAATCATCATTATTAACCTCAGAAAATATACAACAGCATATATATATAGAGAGAGAGAGAGAGAGATGTTCTGGGGCATTCAGAACCAATGCTCGAAGAGGACCACATAGCAACCGACGGTGATAGAGTCGTCAACATTGTCGCCGGACCTCTCGACAAGCTCTTGGAAGATCGGGTTGTGGTCCTTGTAGTTGTTGGAGCCGACGGATAGCGGCGGTGAGACTTGCCGACGTAGACGTGGTGGAGGTCTCTGGAGCTTGTATTGTAGTTTTTGTAGGAGTCATCATTGGAGGAAGAGTTGCAAATGCTTGGAAAACAGTGGGAAACCATTAATCTGGGTGGTAAGGCCGCCGGTGGGGTTCGACTTGAAGGGAGAATTCACAGCGAAACGGTTACGAGATGGGTTCGCACTTCGCAGACAAAATGAAGAATGTATATAACAATTATTAAAAATAAAAAGAATGTATAAAATGATTGTTCTAAACACAAATTGACTTTTAAGATCTTAAAAGAAGAAGAAGACAATTAGTGGTTTTGGATAATTATTTTGGGTAATTTTCCACTTTCTTCTTTTTTGTTAAAATATTTATTTTTTTAGTTTTAAAATATAAATTTTATTATTTATTGTATTCGGACAATAAAATTTATTTTTATTTATTTATTTTTAAATACAAACAGATATATTTATCTCTAATTATATTTAAACAAAGTGTTGTTTGATTATTTAAACTTCAAAATTTTATTCTGATTTTTTTTAAATTTATAATTTTTTTAATATTCAATAATAAGTCTACTAATTTGTTTCAATGACATTGTATACAAATAAATTTTTCATAGATAGATATTACATCTCTTTATTCCTCATACATTAATTTATTTAAATAAATATACTTACAAATAAATTTATCTATAATAAATGAATGTTATAAAGTTACATATTAGTTTATCTCAATAATATTTTTTATAGATAAATTTATCACTTTTAGTATATTAAATACTATACTTACAAATAAATTTATCTGTAATAGATAAACATTAGTTATCGATAAATTTATCTCTAAAATAATTTTTACAGATAAATTTATCTTTTTTAATATGTCAATGATAATACTTACATATAAACTTTTTTGTAATAAATAAATGTTACGTAATTTTATCCATTACACATTAATATATCTCTTATAGATAAATTTATCTCAATAAAAATACTTATAGATAAGTTTATCTGTAATAAATAAATTTTACTTACATGTTAGTTTATCTAAAAAATAATATTTATAAATAAATTTTTCTGCAAGTGAACAATAAAGATAAATTTCACTGTTCGTTGTATTCGAACATTAAAGTTTATCCCTGCCCATTTATTTTCAGAGACAAACAGATAAATTTATTTTTAGATTAAAAAAATATTTATTTATATTTTTTTGTCCTTTTTCTATGCTAATAAAAAAATAATTTACTTTTTATTTTTATTATCTTTTTATTTATCTTTTTTACTTCCATCAATTAATAAATTAATAAAATTATATTTTTAATTAAATGCCTTAAAAATAGTTGATTAATTAGTTATTAAATTATTAATATTATTTTAAAATTTTATTTTTAAATTATTATATTTAAATAATTAAATGTCTTTAAACACGTGGAATAATTAATACAAATTTAAATATTATCTAGAAAATATAGTTAATT
>JAOTRH010078034.1:0-17387 GCA_034768845.1 Heliamphora exappendiculata
TTAGGAATGTATCTTTATTAGGTAGACTAATTAGTGATTCATTTCTTAGTTTAGACCCTTGTAATTTCTATAAGTAGGGATTAGTGTAATTTAGGATTTGAAAGAATGATTGAGAAAATTATTTCCAAACTATTCTCTATGTCTACAGTTCTCTTTCATGGATGGCTTTAGTGGCTACAACTAGATCAAGATGGCTCCAGAAGATGCCTTTAAGTTAGCCTTTCAAACTCTAATTGGCAACTTCTTTTATACGGTGATGTCATTCGGCTTAAAGAATGCTGGAGCCATGTACCAATGGGCAAGGACTACCATCTTTTATGATATGCTATACAAGGTCCTAGAATTTTACATTGATGATTTGGTTGTAAAGTCTGAGGAGGAGAGCAACCATTTTAAGGATCTCCAAAGGGTGTTTGATCGATGAATGCGCTATCAACTCCATATGAACCCCCTCAAATGCACTTTTAGCATCACAGCTGGGAAGTTCTTGGGTTGTGTCATGCACCGCCATGACATTGATCCAGATCCGGCCAAGCTCATTGCCATAAGAGAGATGCCTTGTCCCTTATCCCGTTAACGCTGATGAGCTAAGGACATTCTTAGGGAAAGCATCCTACTTAAGAAGATTTATTCCCGCGATGGGAGATCGCACAACCTTTTAGTGCCTTGCTGAAGAAAGGAGTTAAGTTTGAATGAAAGGAAGAGCACCAAAAGGCGTTTGATGCCGTGAAACTGGCTTTAACTTCGCTCCTCGCAATGACCCCACCTCTGTTCGAAAAGCCGCTCCTCTTATACATCACCTCCACCCCAAAATCTATTGGGGCTTTATTAGCTCAAGAGGTTAACAAGGTTGAACCACTAGTCTATTATATTAATCGGGTTATTCAAGGGGAAGAAGCGAGATTCTCTCCTGTGGAGCGTCACTACTTGGCCCTGGTGTTTGCCGCTCAAAAGCTCTGTCACTACTTGTTAGCATAGAACATTTACCTTATCACTAAGTGTGATCCCATTTGATATCTCTTAACCCGGTTGCTCTAATCGGGAGACCGACAAAATGGCTTTTGTACGAAATTATCTCTAAAGGTCCGAAGGCGATGAAGAGCCAAGCTTTAGCGAACCTCTTTTCTCATTTCCCTTGGGGCGAGTCTTAGCCACCCTCGAAAGAACTGCTCGGAGATGATTTGCAAGAAGCTAAAGTAACATCCAAAGGCGAATGAAGCCTTAGTTTTGATGGCTCATCTATCGCGGGAGGAGGCGGTGCTGATGTTGTTTTGACTTCTCCACAAGTTATCAAGGTCAACTTGTCCTACGTATTGCAATTTGAATGCCCCAATAATGAAGTTGAGTATGCAGCTCTAACTCTGGGTTTGATAGCTGCCCTCAACTTGGGGGTAACTCTCCTATGCATTAAAGGTGATTTGGGTATTAGCGGTGAAACAGACCAATGGAGAATAGGCCATCAAAGAACCAGCACTAGCTTCATATAGAATTATTGTGCAACATAGACAAATTTGACACAGTGAGAGTAGAGTATGCACCTCACTCCAATAATCGCCACCCGGATGCATTGGCCTCCAAGGTAGATGCGTCAGAAGAGCCAACTAAGACTAAAGTCCTCAAGCGCACAATTCCTTGCTCCATGATTGAAATATTGCCAGAAGAGGACCCAAAAGATTGGAGAGATCCTATAATCACGATGCTCCAAACCGCCACAGGACAAGTGCCCCTTCAAGAGCTGAAACACTTCATCACTTATCAAGGGGTTCTCTACTATAGGGGTATTGAAGGAGTCTCGGCTCATTGTGTCGACATAGAAGAGGCAAGAATCAAGTTGCGACGTGTTCACTAGAAATCTTGCGGGATAACATACGTTAATCTCTACTGAAGATTTCAGAGGCAAGGTTACTATTGGCCTACCATAGCTAAGGAAGCTAGTGAGCTCCAAGGTAATTATTCGAAATGTCAAGAATCACCTTCCAAAGTTGAATGCAACTTTGTTGAGACTCCACCTGATTGGCATTAACCCTACACTGATTACTTAACTGAGGGTTCCCTACCAACGGAGAGGATAGTTTCAGCTATAGTAAAAAAAAACAAGCGTCAAGGTTCTTCATACATGAGGGACAACTTCTAAGCAAAATGCTCAAAGACCATCACAAGAATTGGGCTCATTTACTTCCCATGGCTCTATGGGCATAACATACCTCCAAAAGAAGACCAACTCAGATGACCCCTTTCTCCCTTGTTTATGGGGCCGAAGCAGTGCTAGGGGTCGAAGTTCTTGTGCCTTATGCTGCATTGCTTTGGAAGTTCTTCACGAAACTCGACCTCAGGAGTTTAGAGGCATTGGACGAAAAGGGGCCGAGCAAGAAACAACCTCCAAGTATGTATGAGACGTATTGCTTGGGCTTACAATGCTTTAGTACGCCCTAGATAATCAAAGGAGACTTGGTGCTTCGAGCAGCCACCCACATCATGAGAGGGGGCTCAATATCCAAGTTTGCGCCAAAATGGGATGGTCCTTTTGTCATTAAAGAGGCCAACAATACTGGGCATTACAGAATTGCAAAGGTGGGTTCAGACACCTTGCTGCCAAGTGGTTGTGGTTGAGGTTATACTACCCTTAAACCATCTTGTAAATGAAGTTAAAATTCTTTGTTCTTCTTTTTGTATGTCGGGGGCTATTATTCATCACCCCACATCTCTTTTTGTACTCACTTCACAAAGCAAACAAAGGAAATGAAAGTGAATGTTTTTTGTTCTGATTTTTATGAGTATCGAAGACTTAAAGATTCCTTTACCCATTATCTGCACACCATTTTCATGGCTCGAGAAAGGGAAACATGCCCTTCCTGGAGGATGTCCCCTGCACCTCACCCCAGGGCACCCAAGGAGGTGATAGTGCCTCCAATTCGCTTGAGGAGAGGGAGGTTGCAATTCCTTTACCTATTTTCTTGAGACCATTTTCATGGCTCGAGGAAGGGAAAGATGTCCTCCCCGGAGGATCCGTCTGCACCCAACCCCAGGCCACCTGGGGAGATAATAGTGCTCCGATTCGCTTGAGGAGGGGGAAGTTTCAATTCCTTTACCATTTTCTTGAGACCATTTTCATGGCTCGAGGAAGAAAAGATGCCCTCTCTGGAGGATGTCCCCCTGCACCTAACCCCAGGCCATTCGGGGAGGTAACAGTGCCTTCAATTTGCTTGAGGAGGGGGAGAATGCAATTCCTTCACCCATTTCTTCGGGACCATTTTCATGGCTGGAGGAAGGGCAAGATTTTTGACATCGGCTTCACAACTTAAGGGAAAGATGTCCGCTCAAGAGAAACTTATTTCACTAATTGATCGATCAAAGAATACATGAAGCAAGCAATGAAAAGAAATGTATGCCTTGAGTTCACCACTAAACATATGACCAAGTAAGAGGAATGTGAAAGTGGCATTTCATTAATCTAAAAGTTTCATACATCAAGATCTAACTCAAACCCTAACTACATCCTCCTAAAAATAAGAGAACCCAAAAATAGGAAGTGCTAAGGACTGAAGTTCTCATAAGCCGTCTCCAGAGTCCTCCCTCGAGCCTATTGTCTCTGCTGCAAGCCTCGATTCCTAATCCTTCAGTTTAGCCACTGCCCGATGGCGCTCAAGAATCTTTACCTTTGTTTTGGCAAGCTCTGCCTCAATCTTAGCAAGTTGCACCTCCGCTCCGGCACACTTCGGCACGCCCCGCTTCCTCAACAAACCGCTCTGCAGTAGCTCTCCCAAGCTCACCCCCAAATGAATGCGTCGTACTTGCTTCTGCTATTTGAGCTAACCCCTCATCTAGCCAACCTATGCGGAGCATGCTAGTATCCCTAAGATCAACCACAATTGCCCGAGCGAACTCAATCTCCTTTAAAGTAGAAGTCTCGGGACTTGGTGCATCAAACAACTCTAAGGTGGAACACAACATATCCAAGAACCACCTTTGAGTAAACAAGGTACGCGTGCTCAAGCCCATGAAAGTCTTTGGCTTCCTCTTGAAAACCTTTGTCAAACGCGCCAGAGTTCGGACCTCGCTTCGATGAACACAACCTTAGGATCAAGTTTCACCTCTAGCCCTGAAGCATCCCACACAAGTATGTGCTCAGCCATGCGCTTAACAGTCATAGCCAGATTAGCTCAAACGCCTGGAACATGGTTCACCCTCAGTGAAGCTACCTCAATTGTAGCTACTTGCTCCTACTCCGCTAACTCCTGAGTCAAGGCCGTTTTCTCTTGAGCCACTCTCTATGTTGGCTGAAGCTCGACAATAGGTTCTCCCCCCTCCTCAACTAACGCAAAATTCTCAACTCTGTCACAATCTATATCGTTGAGACTCAAACCTGTAAAGAAAGAATAAGAGATTATCAGAAGGCTTAGCCTCTCAATTGGAGAAGTCCACTATATATAATAATTACAAATGTGTATACAGCAAAACCCTAATGGGCCCTTATAGCTAACGGACCTCTCTACAGATATTATATACATACATCTAATAATATCACTAACACTCTCCCTCAAGCTGGACCATAGATGTCAATCATGCCTAACTTGTTACAAATATAATGAACTCGTGGTCCCACTAATGACTTGGTAAAGATATCTGCGAGTTGTTCTGTTGTCTTCACATAACCCAATGATATAATACCCTTCTGACACTTTTCACGGACAAAATGACAGTCAACTTCAATATGCTTTGCCCTCTTGTGAAAAACTGGGTTATTAGCGATATGGATAGCTACCTGGTTATCACACCACAACCTTGTGGATTCCGTCATAGGCATGCCAATCTATTCTAGGAGCTGTTATGTCCACATAACTCAATAGTTGCCTTTCCCATGGCTCGATACTCAGCTTCAGTATTTGACCTTGCTACAACGTTCTGTTTCTTGCTTCTCCAAGAAATCAGATTCTCTCCAAGAAATATAGAGTATCTTGAGGTCGATCGCTTATTACTAGGAGATCCCGTCCAATTTGCATCCGAATATTCCTCCAAGTTGAGGTGTTCATGATTCTTGAAAACCAGTCCTTTATCAGGATTAGTTTTCAAGTATCTCAATATACGAAGCACTGCCTGCCAATGATTTGTTCTAGGAGACTCCATGAACTGACTCACCACACTTACCGCAAAGGCAATGTCTGGACGTGTTATGGTGGTGAGATAATTTAATTTTCCTACTAGCCGTCTATACCTGTCTGGACGAGAGAACAACTCACTATCATTTTTGCCCAACTTTTGACCTTGATTCATAGGAGTCTCACTGCCTCTGCTTTCCGGAAATCCTGCCTCAAATAGGATGCCAAACACATATTTCCGTTGGGAGAGAAAGATACAATCTTTCTTCTATGCCACTTCCATGCCAAGAAAGTATTTTAGGGCCCCCAAATCTTTGGTTTGGAACTGGCTCTATAGGAAGGTTTTCAAATTACTGATCCCAGCAGTGTCATCTCTTGTAATCACAATGTCATCAACATACACAACTAGCATAAGAAATCCATGTCCCGAGCGACGGTAAAAGATACTCGGATCTTTCCCGCATTGGTGTAAGCCAAACGTCTGAACCACCGAACTGAATCGACTAAACCAAGCCCGTGGTGACTGCTTAAGGCCATAAAGGGAGCGTTTGAGGCGACAGACTTTCCCATTCTCCCCCTGAGCAACAAACCTCGGAGGTTGCTCTATATAAACTTCCTCCTGGAGATCGCCATGTAAGAAAGCATTCTTGACGTCGAGCTGATGCAAGGGCCACTCACGGGTAGCAGCTAAAGAAATGAGCAAGCGGACAGACATCATCATAGCTACGGGCGAGAATGTATCAAAGTAATCCACTCCATACGTTTGAGCATAACCCTTGGCCACCAAGAAAGCCTTCAACCAGGCCAACGAACCATCAGGGTTGACCTTAATAGTGTATATCCACTTGCAGCCAATAGCGTGCTTATTAGGAGGAAGTGAAACGAGCTCGCAAGTCTAATTATGTTCTAAAGCTGCCATTTCTTCTGCCATAGCTCGGTGCCATCCAGAATCAGTGACTGCCTCTTGTATGGTTCTGGGAAGAGAGACAGAATCTAGGGTAGAAATCAAGCACTGAGTAGAAGTAGAAAATCCCTTATAGGATTGCACATAAAGAGGATTGTCACGACATTGGCGATAACTTTTATGATGAGCAGTAGGAGCAATACTTACAGTCTCAAGTGAGGATGAGCTTGGATCCGGTGACGGGATGACCGGCTCGGTAGAGGCCGCCGGAGTAGGCTCACCATCTGGTAGAGGTTCTGAGCTAGGAGCTGGAGCCTGCACTGAAGTAATACGATATAACAAGAAATCAGCATCTACAGGGGATGGAGCAGGATGCGACTGGACAGAAGACGGATAGTAAGATTGGGACTCGATAAAGGTAACGTCACATGACACCACAAATCGACCAAGATCAGGAGAATAACACCGATATCCCTTTTGAGTTCGTGAATACCCGAGGAAGATACACTTCAAAGTCCGAGCATCTAATTTTGAAATGGAGGGTCGAGCGTCACGAACATAACATACACAACCAAAAACTCGAAGGGGAAGGGAAAAGAGATACCGATTGGGAAAAAGGGCCGAGTGTGGGGTCTGACCTTGGAGAACAATGGATGGCATCCGATTGATTAACATGCCGTAAGGACAGCTTCACTCCAGAATTGCTTCGGTACCTTCATGTGGAACATAAGGGCACGAGTTACCTTGAGAAGATGACGGTTCTTCCTTTTTGCAACACTATTCTGTTGTGGTGTATCTGGGCAGGATGATTGATGGATGATACCGTGCTAGGTAAGAAATGTTGACAGCTGATTTGAAAAGTATTCTCCACCGTTGTCACTGCGTAGGCATCAGATGGTAGTATGAAATTGATTCTTCACTTCCGCATAGAATGATGAAAAGAGTGAACATAATTCAGACTGGTGCTTCATTAAATATAAAAAAGTAACTCTTAAATAATCATCCACAAAGGATACAAAATAACAAAAGCCCAATGTTGAAAGCACAGGACATGGACCCCACACATCTGAATGAACAATTTCAAAAGGGGAACTAGCTCTTTTATTTAGTCTTGGGTAATATGGCACACGCAGGTGCTTTGCAAATTGGCACGACTCACAATTAAAAAGGGAACCAGACTTCAATTTGGACACAAAACTCGAAGACCAGACACTGAGGGATGACCAAGACGGTAGTGAACATCAAAATAAGACGTAGATATGCTGGAGCAATCTACATGGCCAGGAACCTCATCCAAAATGTAGACTCCTCCTTCCACGCGACCCTTACCAATAGTCTTTCTCGTCGGAAGATCCTGAAACACATAATAATCAGGATAAAATGAGACTGAGCATTGCAAATTCTGAGTAATCTTGCTAACAGACAATAAATTGAAAAGTGAACTCGAGATGTGCAGAATTGAAGTGAGAGGAAGCAGAGGTGTAGGGTTCACAGAACCACAACCCTTAATTAGAACAGATGATCCATTAGCCACAGTGACTGAAGTGGAGTTACCAAAGGGATGATAAGAAGATAAAATATCTGTAGTACTAGTCATGTGATTGGACGCACCAGAGTCGATGACCCAGGTGGGAGTAGAAGTGGCAGCGAATGCTGCAGGTTTACCTATCTGACCAAAAGTGGCTGTGGGCTGTGGTCGTGAATCAATCAGCTGAAACTGAGTAAAGCGTGCATATTCTTCATCCGTCATCTCCACAATCTTCTTTTTTGGTGGGTGCACTGTTACCGAGTCCATGGCAGCATTAGCAGCATAAGACGACCCAGATCCTGGTCCGCCTTTTAACTTCCAACAGTTCCTTTGAATATGACCTGTAACTCCGTAGTGGTGACACACTCTCGTATCACGCCCACTATCACGGCCATATCCACGACTACCACGTCTGCCTCCCCCTCGCCCACGACTGCCAGTAGTAGTCACAAAAGCAGATTTATCAGCTGTGTCAGATAATAGAGCTCAGGTGGTGTCCTCACGAGTAACCTGTAGAACTCGTGGAAATGCGTCCGAGATTGTGGAAACTTCAGGACTGGCAAGGATATGTGAGCAAGAGGATGAGAGCTCAGGATCCAAGCCTGCAAGGAACCAGATAACACCAAGTTGCTCTATTTTCTTCTGCATCTTCCTCACATCAATGGTCAAGGGCATAAGAGTGGTAAACTCATCATAAGGGGTCTTGAATTCAGCAAAGTAATCGTTGAGAGATCGCCCCTGTTGATTGAGTTTGAAGAAGCCTTTCAAGACATCAAACAAGTGAGAAGTTATTGGTGTTCGAGTGGAAGAGATCCAGAGATTCCCATAACTCATTGACAGTATTGGCGTTGCTTACCAATACTTTCACTTTTCGATTTATGGAATTAAGGAGGTGGGAAAAAATCCTTGCGTCCTCCTATAACTAGCTATCAAAATCTACAGACTTCGAATCTAGGGGATTATCCTTCAAGAGCCTCTCCTTCCCTTGGCCCCTAAGGGTTATTAAGACCATCTTTCTCCACATTGGAAAGGTAGTACTATAAGTTTTTCATCCACAAGTCGTGAGGATGAAGAAATAATCTCTGTAACACTGCTCTATGAGCCTTTGGAGAGGCTAGATCCACTGGACGGGGTTCTCTCAGTCATTGCAATATGTCACAAGAATCAGTAAATAAGTCCTCTGAAGACAGCCAAGAGAACAGTAACCGAAGTTCAGTTGAGACTGGAACAGTAGCTGAACAGGAACAGACAGCGGTCGTCGACCCCTTTAGAAGATAACATCCCCGTCGTCGACTCCTTTGGAACAGACTAGAGGCGTTGTCGACCCCTTTAGAAGACAGCAACCGCAGCAGAGGCATCGCTGACCCCTCTGGAACAAACCCTAAGGCACCGCCGACCTCTCTGAACCAATCCCTAGGTGTCGCCAACCCTTCTGGAACAAACCCTAGGCACCGCCAACCTCTTTGGACCAAATCCTGAGTGTCGCCGACCCATCTAGAACAAACCCTATGCACCGTCAGTCCTTTTCGAGAAACCAGAGAGTGCGTCGACTCCTTTAGATCCTTGCCGACCACGAAAAAACTCCTCATCGACCACGAAACCTCCTCGTCGACCACGAAAAATTCCTCGCCAACCACGAAAAAACCATTCGAACCCTTGCTGACCACCGAAACCCCAAGGACAGGGCTTGCCGACGTTGGAACAGAGGGACAAGCCTTACCGATCACCAAAACCCCATGGACAGGGCTTGCTGGCGCTAGAACTACAAAACAAATTAGGGTTTTGCTTAACTTAGCTCTGATACCGTGTAAAGAAAGAATAAAAGATTATCAGAAGGCTTAGCCTCTCAATTGGAGAGGCCCACTATATATAGTAATTACAAATGTGTGTACAGCAAAACTCTAATGGGCCCTTATAGCTAGCGGGCCTCTCTACAAATATTATATACATATATCTAATAATATCACTAACAAAACCCTGCCTCATGGCTACCAGAATCAACACCTTCTTCATCCTCTAGTTCATTTGAGCTCTGACTCACTAAACCTTGAGAAGAAGTGCCCACACTGACCCCATCCATCAACCTCCTGGATATCATAATTAGCCTCCCAGAGGAATCAGTTAGCTGTTTCCCAATATTGGAACCATGACTAGTAACGGAACAAGCAAAGAGGGGACAAACTCGATCAGATTAGCTTTCGCTAGCATCATCATGAAGAATCTCTCCCAAGGTGTAATGAATCTTGAGGAACACTTAAGCCATTTTCAAGCACTTCATCACTCCTCTCTTCTTGTAAGTACAAGGGAGATGCTTCTCTACCTCCTTCCAATCCATTTTGACTAGGAGCTGCAATCTTCCCTCCATGTTCGCCTTTGCTGTGGAGTACAATCTGTCATTTAAAAGAACTAATAAGCATAGAGTATTGACTACTACAAATAACAAATGAACGACATGTATTTATAGGTGCTTAAAAAAATGTAATTGCAAATGAATACCTTTCCTTTTTTGTCCACCATCCGAACTCAGCATGGCCCTCTTGACCGAGACTATAGCATTATTAGTGATCAGTAAGGTCGGCTGCACAGCCTGCACCTCCCTCACACATCCACTCGACGGAGGGTCATGGCCGGTCTCTATTTGAATGGTCCTGGGGTTGGAAAAGACCGAGCGACACCCTCATACTGTAAGTGAGTGTTTCCGCGACTTGGGCATGTACAAACGAATATTCTAGCAGGGATGTTATCTACCTGAATTGGCCCAACCTCATTGCTCACAAAAGTTCTGAAAGAATCCAGGGTCTTCTTCTAGTATCTCCTCCAACGAGTAGTGCTCTCCCCTTCTCGAAAAGCCATGGGAAGTGTCATCGGGCCACTACCCTCTCCAAACTCTTCATCTTCTTGGTTGTGCAAGAACTCAAGAATCTTTTTACGGAGTTCAGAGCAAGCAATAGTGGAAAGTAATGAACTGAGCACCCCTGGTCAAACCCAAACTGTTGTGCCATCCTCATAGGTTTATACAATAAGAAACCATAATACTCAACAACTTAAGGAGAGCCAACTCCGTAGACAAGTCCTCAAAATCAATAAGATTTATAGACACCTCTCGGGCAGGGTACCCATTGAACGGCTCCACACTGCTCAATGGTGAAACATAAGGACGGGGAATAAACTCCCTCTCAGCATCGATCACCTCGGTCAGAGAGCGCGGACAAGATCAACCGCTCCAATGAGCCAAGCGACACTTAGCAATCCCTTAGCACCAGAAAAGTTGTGAGGCTCCGGGGCATCTGATGGAAACCACTCGTAGAACATCTATAAGAAAGACATGTAGATATAGCTAATTATACCCTATCTCCCCTTCGAATGCTCCCTAAAAACTTTCCACAAGTCCAGTCAATGATACAAGGTGCCTAGAAAGACCGAAACAAGCGGCACAAACAACACTGAACCGAGAATAGCGGCCATGGTAAATACATGCAGATTGACCCCATCTTGAGGGGGTCCAACAAAAAATGCACCACGAGAGCCAACAAGCAATAAAGGTATCCAAATGGTGCGGACTATCCAATTACGGTCCTGTGTTCCCATGGCGATGATTGCCCTCATCCGAGAAACTCAAATCTATGTGCCAATACCGCAACCAACCTGCAAAAGTATTTTTGGGAGATGGACGCTGTTGAGGACCAATATGCTTTTGTCCTATATATTGGCTCAATAATTTTTCTCTCAAGTAAAGCGTCTCTGTAAGTATCAGCACTCAATTGTTGAGACTCATCCAACTGACATACCAACGGACTAGAAACACCTGAAGCCAGCAATCTTGTCAAGAAAACCACATCCTCCAAAGCCGGAATCACCTCGTCCCATGCAGTAATAAAGGTATGGAAGCTAGTGCTCCACCGTGCCATAAGGGTATCAAGCCAAGCATTGTCTCTAATAATGCACAAGTTCAAAGAATTCTTGATAGCAGAAAGTATACCAGGCGCCCTGAACAAATCAATGTAATGCCGATTCTCAAAAATTTTAAGAAACCAAATGTAAAATCCGCTTAAAGGAGTAGTATAGCTCTCGTATGAAGTGAATGTATATGGATAATTTTCTCGTTTAAGGTCAAACTGTGACACTGATTGTGTGGGGATAAGTCCCTCACTGCCTTCATGAGGCTCCTTTATAACTAGCACATGCTCACAAGGATTTGCAACATCAAAATTGAACTCAAAGGCTCTGCACCAAAACTGATCAAAAAGCTTAAATAGGGAGTGCAATGCTAATAACCATCTTCTGGAATGGTAGGAACCGCTTCGTATTTGCCAAATTTAAAAGAACTCTTTTTGATACTTGGCGGAACTGTAGAAGCTGCCATAACTCTCTGAGCAGGTGAGATGAGTGAAGCATGATGAGCGTTGCCTGCCTGCCCTCCGCTTTGTCAAGACGAGCCAACTCTACCAAAGCGAACAATCTCCCCTCTTGCTCCTCGAGACCTCACCATGACTCAAGGTAGATGTCAAACAGTCCTGTATAAATAAACAAACAAATAAGAAAATGAGAGAGTACAATTTATTTGAATTCAAGTATATATATATATATATATATATATATGAAAACCAAATTCTTAGCTCAGGATGTCTTAGGCTCATAAAGTCCATGGCTCAAAAGGACTTAGGCTCAAGAAGCCTCTTCCTCTAGGTAAACTTTGTTTTCAAGAAAAATGGCAAAGTCATAAAAAACCAAACAACCATGGTTCAGGTAGGGGTGTCAAAACGGCCTAGCCTGCTGTGTCCTTAGCCAGGACCAAGCCCATCCCAAGCCCGTTCGGCTCCCACCAAAAGCCGGGCTAAGCCGAGCTTTTTTTTTTAGGGGGGGTTGAGGCCCTGATCCAGCCATAGGGGTATACAGACCTAACCGCCTGGGCTTCGGGTTTGCCCTTTTGGGTCTGGCTTTAGGCTTTTATCAAAAAAAAAATCTGTGCATTTTTTTGTTTGTTCTAAAATTATATATATAGGATTTTTATATTTACTTTAGTTTATAAATTAACTTATTACTTTTTACTTATTAGTTTATCTATTAGTTTTTAATTATTATAAGTTTATTTTTTATGAACTCACATATGATTTAACTTGTTACTTATGAGTTATTATCTATTAGTTATTATGACTTATTACCTACACAGGTTATAACTTGTAAGTTATATTTACAAAGTAACTTATAAATGATTTATTATTATAAGTTTATGATTTAAATTATTATAAGTCACTTTGTAATTGTAATTTAATTTTTATACACTTGTTTTTGCTATATACAATAAAAATGTAAAAAATACAATAAGTTTGAATGAACATTT
This sequence comes from Heliamphora exappendiculata, assembly GCA_034768845.1. Taxonomy (NCBI): domain Eukaryota; kingdom Viridiplantae; phylum Streptophyta; class Magnoliopsida; order Ericales; family Sarraceniaceae; genus Heliamphora; species Heliamphora exappendiculata. Next base: position 12,870 of record JAOTRH010078034.1, read on the forward strand.
CAAGTAATTAAATGTAAGATAGAAGATAAAAAATTTTATTATTTAATGGAAAGTAATGATTTACATTATCATTTACAAGCATACAACTTTAAAAAATGTAGAGAAATTGCATCACTATAGGTCAAGTACATCCCAACTAGGTTAGCACCTATAAGCCTATCAATCATTTACATCATTCTTTACTTAAACAAAAAATTACATCTAATCTAATATCTAAATGAATGAAATTTAAAATTTAAAATTTAAGAAAATAAAATTTACAAATCCAAAATTAAAAACTAGAGCTAGACAATTCTTCCGGGCTTCCAAGTGTAATAGTCTCCAAATCGTCTTGAAGTCTTGTCTTCTTGTCCAAATGTTGTTATCTAGATAATACATGCAGTGTGTGGCGAGTGATCATCAAAGTTTCCATTATATCTGGCTTGAGCCTGCATTTATAATCGCTGACGACCGCCCACCTGTACTAAATACTGTCTCAGAAGCAACTGTAGAAACAGGAACAATTAGCATATCACGAGCTATCGCAAATAAGACTTGCGACAATGGCTCTTGTTGTTTTCAATATTTTAAAATATTAAAACTATTCTCGTTGATATTCTCGGGAATGTCTAAGTAATGTTTGAGTTCCGAGATAGAACTACTTTGGTGTTCAGTAAGTCTTCTAACTTTTATTTATGAAAAAATATCCTTACCTCGACCTCGAGATGAAGACGTGGAGTATGGTGTTGGTTCTCTATGTTGTGATAGTATACTATGTTTATATTCGTCATATGGTTCCCCAAGTGTATTTAGAATTTGTTCAAATTGATCTTGGTTATCATAGATTTGTTTTAAAAAATATTTTAAACCAATATATTTACATCTAGGATCTAATATTATAGTTATTCCAAAAATATGTGGTAATGTACCATAGTATTTATCAAATTTAGATTTGATATTATTAACGATATCAAAATATCTATCATTTTGTAAATACTCAACCTAAAGTTGCATTATTTTTGTTGATGTAAAGCAAGTGGACTATTAGGAGTGTAAATTTTAAGAAAATAATTTTGTTGATTCATTAAAAAAAATTCAATTTTTTTGTATAAGTTTACGTTATCCCAATCCTGATTAGTTGGTGGATAAAAATTATTTATTATTTGGCTTTCAAGAAATAAATCAATGGCTTTTTTTGTTTAATTGCTACTTGTAACATATTATATACAAAATTTCATCTAATTTCTACATCGTATGATAATTTTCTGTTAAGTTGAGGGTATTATTGTACTTTTCGTATTTTTGGTTCTATTATAAATAACAAGTGATATGGTGTAAACCCTATGTTGTTGCGTTCATTGTGTTTCAGGTTCTCTTCCATTCTCTGCAATAATTCTGACATGGTATCAGAGCTCGATTCTATGTAAACTTCTTAGCAATTCTTGATTCTTTTTGTTTCTCCTCATTTTTCTAATTTCGAAACTGTAAAAAGTTTTTTAAAAAAAAACTAAAAAAAAACCTCCTTTGATGATCGTCTGGTTCCCTATACTTGATTTGTAATTTTTTCCAATTATTCCAAAAAGTCGGCGCCGTTAGGGTTTCCCTGCAATCTTGTGATTGCGCTGGTTTCTGCTTCAATCGAACGCCTAGTTCTTCTTCATGGGTGCCGACTCAGTGTGTCAGAGGCTCCAATCAACTCTCTTTGATGTTTTGGGTTGATCTCAAGCTCCGGTGAAGACTTTTCTGTTCGTGCCTAGTTTGTTCGCGCTTGGTTTTTCCTGTTCGGATTTGTTCCTATTGGCTATGTTTAGTCTTCTTTAGAGGGTTTCGGCACATTCCTGGGTGTTTAGTTGCATATTTCCAGCCGTTTCTTAGTTTTGTTTTTCGGCTTTGCTGCGATTGGTATGCGATTCTAGTCTCTACTGGTACTAAAGTGGTTCGGATCTACTTGGTTTGCCTCTGTTTGCAATCCATTACTTTTCTCTGTTTCATTCTGCTTGTTATTGGTTTCCCATAGCCATATTTGATACAGGAAAGCCTTCTGGTAGTCATGAAGATACTGGCTTGACTCGTTCAAGGACTCCTACTGATAATCCGTTCCTGCAGATTAGTCCTGTCAAGCTTGATGGTAACAATTATTTAATTTGGTCCCGTTCCTACAGTTTAGCCATCACCGCTCGCGGTATGTCTGGGTATATCACTGGTGAAACCAAACAGTCCACAGTCATTGGTTCTTCTCGCACACGCTGGATAGAGGAAAATGCCCTTGTTATGTCCTAATTGTTACACTCTATGCAGCCCTCCATTAGTCGCAGTTTCTTACTTCTGGATACTGCACATCAGATCTGGTCTGCTGCTGCTCAGATTTATTCACAGACTGGCAATGATGCCCAGTTGTATGAGTTGAGGAAGAAACTCCGTGGGTTAGAACAGAGAGATCACTCATTGGCTCAGTATTACGCTGAGTTGACTAGTCTGTGGGGTGAGATTGATTATCACCAGGACTTCCATGCTGTTTGTCTTACTGATGCTGCTGCTTTTCAGAAGATGGTGGAGAAGGAGCGGGTATATGACTTTCTTGCCGCTCTCCATGTTGACTATGATCCGATCCGTGTTTAGATTTTGGGTCGCGATCCATTTCCCGCCTTGCGACAAGCATACGCTTATGTTCAGCAAGAAGAGAGCTGTCGTCATGTTATGGTTCCTATCTCCAGTCAGGAACGTTCTGTGTTAACTGTCGCATCTCTTTATCGCACTGGCCAGCCTAGTCATACTAAGTCTGGCGAGAAGCATGGCTTTGTCGCCCGTGATCAGCTGCATTGTGAGCATTGTGGTAAAACTCGTCATAATATTGATCATTGTGAGAAGTTACATGGTCGTCCTACTCCAAGACGTGGCGGTGGACGCGGTGGTGGGCGTAGTGGACCTGTTCGTTCCCACGCTCATCTCTCTGAGCTCCCTACTAGCACATCCGGTGAGACTGGCCCTCTTTCTGAGGCGGAGTTGACTACTCTCAGACACCTGATGACTCGGGTTGATATTTCCTCTTCCACTGCCTCTCTTTCCTCCTCCAACTTTGCTCATTCAGGTATTTCTCCCATTGCCCTTAGTGCAATTGCCTCTCCTACTCCTTGGATTATTGACTCCGGTGCCACTGATCATATGACGGGTTCTTCTACCTTATTTTCGTCTTATTCCACTTGTTCTGGTAAGGATAAGGTTAGAATAGCCGATGGATCTTTATCATCTATTTCTGGAAAATGTTCTATTCCCTGCTCCTCTACTTTCACTATCCTCTGTCCTTTATGTTCTCAATTTTTCTACTAATCTTTTATCTGTTAGTCGTCTTACCAGTTCTTTAAACTGTTCTGTAACCTTTTTTCCCACTCATTGTGTATTTCAATAACTGGCGACGGGGAGAATGATTGGCAGTGGTAGTGCACATGGCGGCCTGTACTTATTGGATGTTCCGTCCTCTGCTTCCGTTCCACCTTCCCCATCTGATCAGGCTTTCTATACTGATGCTGGCCTCCTCCGTCTTCAATTACTTCAATGGCATAGCCGTTTGGGACATCCTTCTTTTGGCATTTTAGAGAGACTTTTTCCCTCTTTAGTTAAGCATTGTTCTAAAAATGATTTTTTGTGTGAGGCTTGTGAACTTGCAAAACATAAACATTCTATTTTTCCTTCAGTTAATAAATGCAGTGTTTTCCCTTTCACTATTATTCATTCTAATGTGTGGGGTCCTTCACCTCTTACTTCTCTTTCTGGTTATCGGTGGTTTGTGATATTTATTGACTGTTATTCTCGTGTTACTTGGGTTTATTTGCTTCGCACTAAAAGTGAAGTTTTTTCCTGTTTTCAAAATTTTCATCGCATGGTCCGCAACCAGTTTGATGCCAATATCAAGATTCTCCGAACCGATAATGGGACTGAGTTTCTTGATGGTGATTTTCGTGCCTATCTAGAGGTTCATGGTATTCTTTTCCAGATCAGTTGTGTACGCACTCTTGAACAAAATGGCGTTGCTGAACGCAAAAATCGTCATCTTCTTGAGGTTGCTCGCTCCTTTCTTATTTCTATGCATGTTCCCAAGTTTTTTTTGGAGTGAGGCAGTCCTTACTGCGGCTTACCTTATCAATCGTTTACTTCTAATGTTCCTCAATTCAAAACACCTTTGGAGCTTCTTTCCGGGTCTTCTCCTGTCTCCTTTCTTCCACCTCGGATTTTTGGTTGCACTTGCTTTGCTCATGCACCAAAACACCCCTGTGGAAAATTGGACTCTAAGGCTATCAAATGTGTCTTCATTGGCTATTCTGCTGCCTAAAAGGGTTATAAATGCTATGATCCAGTCACCCACAAAAGCTTTGTCAGTATGAACGTTACCTTTTGGGAGTCCAAGCCTTTTTATCACCCTCCTCAAACATCTCTTCAAGGGGAGTCCTCTAGCTTAGAAGAGATGTTACCATTGGATACACCGACTCAAGAGTCTCGAGGTTTGGTTTTCCCGAATCTTACTTCGCCTGTTCTGGCTCCTGG
>JAOTRH010078045.1:0-17387 GCA_034768845.1 Heliamphora exappendiculata
ATTTCGTCAATAATTAATATTTGCTATATAAATAATACCGCTATCCAACTCACCGGGAATATAGACTCATATAAGATTGCACCTTCTAATGAATTAAAATAACAAATATTAAATATATGCAAATCAATCATTATTTCAAAATTAAGAGGATAAGCACTATTTATAATAACATTGGAGTGCGAATTAATATATATAGTCAGTATAAAATTAATTACCCAAATGTCCCATTCAATTCACACAAAGTGTAGTAGCACAGAGAGTCAAAATAATAGACGACGCTATTATCTGTTTCCTGTAATCAAGACAGGCCTATTAAAACTCTGTGCTATAGTCGTACTTCCATCTGAACTGTGAACATAAAACTTATATTATGCAAGAACCTAAAATCTGATCTTTTGTGAGTAAGTCGTACTCTACACACCAGATTGAATACTATATATAATATCGGACTTCCATGCATAACATTGAAGAAATGATACACATACATTATTCATAAAGATTCTCATAAAATTAAAAATTAATTTTATTAAAATAAAATTAAATACTAAAAACATAATTTTTAGTATACCAACCCTTACATTGAGCTTTACCATCATACTCATCTCAAATTCTCCGTGCAAGCACTTAGCAAAGTCCTTGGAAAGTAATTTATTAGTTGAGCCAAAAATAATGTCATCTACATAAATTTGGACAACAAGTATATCATTTCCTTGAGGCTTGATGAAAAGTGTGGATATCAATTTTTTCTCTTGAAAACTCATTTTCAATCAAGAATTTGCTAAGCCTTTCATACCAAGCTCTTGGTGCTTTCTTCAAACCATAAATTTGTAAACGTAGTTTGAAAAATCAAGATTTTCAAAGTAAGAGTTTGTTTCACAAAAACTTCATCAGAGATAAAACTATTTTAAAATGCACTTTTAACATTAATTTGATAGAGTTTGAATTTTTTGAAGCATGTAAAAGCAAGTAACATCCTAATGGCTCCAAGTCTAGCCACAAGAGCAAAAATTTCATCAAAATCAATGCCTTCTTCTTGATTGTAACATTGTGCTACCAATCGAGCTTCGTTCCTTAGAACTACTCTATTTTCATCTATTTTATTTCTAAAAACCCATTTTGTAATGATGATAGAGTGTTCCTTAGATTTTGGGAATAAAGTCCAAACTTTATTTCTTTCAAATTGGTTTAGCTCTTCTTGCATAGCCAAGATCCAAAACTCATCATTTTTAGCTTCCTCAAAATGTTTTGATTTAGTCTAGGAAAAGAAGGCTAAATTACAAAAAACATTATGTAGAGAGGATCGTGTTTTGATACATTGAGATAGATCACCAATTATCAAATCTTTTAGGTGACCTTGAGCATACCTCAACTCTTTAGGCAAATCTGAATTTTTAGGATTTGAAGGTTCAACAGCCTGTTGGACTTCATCTTGCTGAGAATTGAAAGCTTCCTCATTATTTGGCTCTTCTTGGTCTTAAATGAAGATGCCTTCAACACCCTTTTCTATGTCAACCAAGTTATCTTCACAAAATTCCTTCAAAAAACTAAGATTAGTTTCATAAAAACCAGCATGTATAGATTCTTCAACAATTATGGTCCTTTTGTTAAAAACTCTATAGGCTTTACTAGATAAGAAATATTCTAAGAAAATACCTTATTAGATTTTGTATCAAACTTACCCAAAAGTTCTTTGTTATTGCTTAAAACAAAATATTTACACCCAAATGCGCAAAAATAACTGATGTTAAGTTTTCTTCCATTCCATAGCTCATTTGGGATTTTCTTGAGCGAAGCTTAAATCATGGCTCTGTTCATGATAAAACAAGTTGTGCTTACAGCCTCAGTCCAAAAGTATCTTGGTAGATTATTTTTAAAAAGCATGGTTCTAACCATTTCTTCCGAAGTCTTATTCTTTCTCTCAACAACACCATTTAGTTGAGGGGTTTAGGGAGCAGAGGAGTTATGGTTAATACCATTTTTATCACAAAATTTTTTAAAATTTTTGGTTTTAAATTCTCTACCATGATCACTTTGGATTCTTATGATTTGAAAATCTTTTTCATTTTGAACTTTTTGAAACAATTTTGTAAAAGAGGCAAAGGTTTCATCCTTATGAGTTAAGAATAGCACCAAAGTGTATCTAGAGAAATTCTCAACAATAACAAATGCATATTTCTTACCTCCAAGACTAAAAATCCTAGTTGGACCAAACAAGTCCTTGTGCAATAGTTGTAAGGGTCTAGAAATTGAAATCTCAATTTTAGATAGAAAAGAACTTCTAACTTGTTTACCTTATTAACATGTACCACAAACTTTATCTTTTTCAAATGTGATTCGGGGTAAATCAATGACCAATTCTTTTTTCAAAAGTTCATAAATCAAGTTCATGTATACATGTCCAAGTCTTTTATGCCACAACCAACTATTATCACTTAAAGCGGCTAAGCACTTAGTGTCATTTTTAGAAAGGTTATTTAGATTGAAAGTGTAAACATATCCATGCCTATGACCTTCAAAAATAACTTTGTTATTAATAGAGTCTTCAATAACACACTTAGCATGATCAAAGACAACCTTATGGCCTTTGTCACAAAGTTGGTTTATGTTAAGAATATTATGTTTCAAACCATCAATAAGCAAAGCATTTTCAATATAAGGAAAAGAATTTTACCGATACAACTGATTCTTATAATTTTTCCTTTGCCATTGTCTCCGAATGTCACAAATTCGCCATCTTTAGGTTTGAGGGATGCAAACATTGACTTATCGCCTGTCATGTGTCTTGAGCAAGCACTGTCAAGATACCACATTCCCTCATTGAATGAGGACTTGAGACATACCGGCACAGAGAATTAAGATTTTATTTTTGTTACCCAAACTTTCTTGGGTCTTTTGGCATTAGTTCCAAATGGGTGTGTTCCCTTTGGAACTCAAACCCTCTTAACATGTAAAGCAGAAGATTTTCTATGTAGACAATGTGCGACAATGTGTCCATACTCATAGCAATGAACGCAAGTAGCATTTGAATAATTAGAGGATGCTTTGATTAAAATGTTGTTTAAGAACTTTTGCTTCTTTTTTGGTTGATATCCAATCCCAACTTTATCAAAAACACATTTTTATATACCAACAAGCTTATCTAAGTTATTCTTCCAAAGAGTAATTTTATAAATAATTTTTGTAAGATTTTCAATCTTTTCATTTAAAACTTTGTTTGCATCTTTCAAAGTAGAAATCTATTTTGATAAAACAAGTTTGTCTTCTTTTAAGGTTTCAATTTCACATGAAGAGAAAAGAACCAACTTTTTAAGAATAGAGTTCTTTGCACCTATTTTTCTCAATTCATCATGTAAATTCTCAAATGCACTTTGTAATTCTTTTAAAGAGAAAGGGTTATTTGTTACCTCATCATCTTCCTTGGCCATGAGGCAAAGATTTGTAACTTCAACTTCTTCTTTTTCATCCTTGAAGCTAGTGTCATCACTTTCACCCCAAGTTTCCAGCATCACCTTCTTGAAACCTTTCTTAAAGTGTTTGAGTTGAGGACATTCATCTTTCACATGTCCAGGCTTTTTGCATTTGTAGCACATGATTTCTTCTTTCTTTTGATCATTTTTTAACTTGCTGGACTCACCCTTGAACTTGTTGAATTCCTCTTTATGTCCATCTTTCTTGAAAAAATTTTCTTCTCTTTGTTTCTTATTTCTAATAAACCTTTTAAACTTTCTTATGATGAGCACCATGTCTTCATTTTCATCATCGGATGATTCTTCATCAATGGTGGTTGATTTAAATGCAATCCCCTTTTTCTCCTTGGCTTCTTGAATGGCGGTGACTTTTGCTTCCCAACTCTTAGGCATACACCTAAGAATCTTTCTCACCATCTCTGCGTTAGAGTAAGTCTTTTCAAGAGATTTTAATCTATTTATAATGTCAGTAAATTGAGTAAACATTTCAAAGATAGTTTCATCATGCTTCATTTTAAAAAATTCATAGTTATGAACTAGCATGCTTATCTTGGATTCCTTGACTTGGTTGGTGTTGGAGTTGGTATACTGAAAAGTATATTTTTACTATTTAATTTTATTTTAATAAAATTAATTTTTTATTTTATGATAATCATTATGAGCAATGTATGTATATCATTGCTTTAATATTATGCATGGATATCCTTTATTTTGTATAGTATTTAATCTAGTGAGTAGAGTACGACTTGTATACAGAAGATCATATTTTAGATTTTTACTGGATATAAATTTTATGTTCACAGTTTAGATGAAAATGGGCATACCATTGGTACGACTATAGCACAGAATTTTAGTAGGCCTGTCTTGGTTACAGGGAACATATAGTAGCGTTATCTATTGTTCTGACTCTCTGTGCTAGTACACTTTGTGTGCAATGAACGGGACACATTTGGATCATTAATTTTATACTGACCATATAAATTAATTCATACCACAAGATTATTATGGATAGTGCTTATACTCTTAATTCTGAAATAATTATTGATTTGCGTACATTTAATATTCGTTGTTTTGATTCATTAGAGGGTGCGATCTTATATGGGTCTATATTCTAGGTGAGTTAGATAACAGTATTATTTATATGATGAATATTAATTATTGACGGAATCTATGTCCCGAAAGATCGGGATTAATTATACCTCCTTAAGGAAGCTTATAAGTTTTGATCGGGCCAAACCCTACAGGTGGAGTTGATTATCTGGTAGTCAAATTAATTAAGCGAAAGGGATTAAGAAATTAAAATATACCGATTAAATTAAATTGTCAGTAATTATATTTAATTCGCGAGTATTAGAAATCTTAACGCGGGGAGAAATGTTAAGTATTTAATAATAAGAGCTCAATACAAGATGGTCTTGAGATTAATGGGTCAGAGTGCAATTATAGTTATTTAGTGGTGTGAACTGTAATTTAATATTTTATAGAAATTATAGAAATCGCTGCTAGTTTTTTATAATTGCAAATACCGCTATGAGGTTTGCTTCATTGGGGAGACCGCTGATACGTATTTGTGTTCTACTAGAAGTCTGACTCATAATTACTCTATCGATCCCTGCTGCTGCCCTATAAATATGTGGGTAGGCTGATCCAGTTTCATAACTTGTCCTTAAGACTAAAGTTGACAAGGTTATGTCGGTACGAGTTGTCGAAAGATTATAGCCTACAGTATATTTGGGAATCGCATAAAGGAATACAGTAGAAGGCCTGACAAGAGCTTCAACTCGGAATCAAAAACGTAGTTGAAGATTTGATCGGTAAAAGGTATTCTTCTAAATTAACTTTGGTTGCACGAGTTTTAATTTTGATCGTTCGTCATCAAAAGTTTTATCTAGAGCACATTTCGGCGTTTGCCAATCCAGTTAATTTTTTATCGAAAATCGTTTACCAAAACAATGATCTTGACAGTTTTGCCTCCAACAGTTGGTTCCCTCATGGGCAACCTCAAGTCTATCTCAAATTTCTTTGGCAGTATCACAAGATGAGATCCTATTGAACTCGTTGAAGTCAAGTGAACAATACAAGATATTCATAGCCTTAGCATTCTTTTGAATCTCTCTTATGTCACCCTCAGTTTTTTCATTTTCAGGTTTACGGACAACTGCCCCTTTTACGATCTTGGTAAGTGATTTTGGTCCATTTATGATTACTCTCCATAGGTCGTAGTTTACAACTTGAATGTATATTTTCATTCTTGTCTTCCAAATATTATAGTTTGTTCCATTGAACAAGGGAGGTCTATTAGTGGACTGACCCTCAGATTGAATAGGTTCAATGCTAGTGGTTGCCATGAAAACTCTTAGATGGTTAAGTAAAAAAAAAAGAGCCTAAGCTCTGATACCAATTATTTGTTTAGGCAATCCAAGAGAGGGGTGAATTGGGTCTAAAAAGGATAATAACGATTTTAAAAATATTTTCAAAAATGTTTTAATATCTCAAACAAATATAGCAAATATAATAAGAAATAAAGCAAGGAGAATGTTAAAGAGGTAAGGGAGAGAGAAATAGAACCCGACACCAAGATTGATAGTAGTTCGACTTCTTCCAAGTCTACATCCACTCCTCAAGACTCCCCTCGAGAATACCTACTATGATACGAATGTTTACAGGAACATTCAAAAGCCTTATAATAACCTCAAGATGATCCTACGAAAATAACCCATGTTTTCTTCTAATTACTCATGTACTTTTTTTTGAAGAGTATCACTCATTCACTCAAAGGAACAAGGGTAACTCACCCTTAAATACAATAAATAAAGAATTTAATGAGATTCTCACTTACACTTTTTACAAATGATTAGTAATAAATGAGATGTAAAGAGATGAAAAATGAAGATCTGGAGTTAATGAGCAATAAATGCAAACTTGAGAGTTTGATATTTGATTCAAGCAATAGAACAGTTGAATTGAAGCACTTACTTCAAATGTCTGAGAAGTAATGTCTTATATAGCCACTTGATCATTCATGACCATTGGAGTTATGTAAAAGCAATAAATGCAATAAATTTAACCGTTGAACTCGATGCTATATTTGAAATTCCGTCGCAGGTGTCGACTCAATTCTATTTTGGGTCGACACAAATCTTCTATGGCTTAGTTCTTCAGGTGAATGGATCGACTCATTTCTTTGTTGGTGTCGACACAAATTTCTACATCTTCTCACCCACACAACGGTGTAGACTCAAATATATTTTGAGTCAACTCAAATACTACTTCAACTTTTCAAGAGAAACTGATTGTGTCGACTCATATTTCTTTTTGTGTCGACTCATAAATTTGCAGGAAGTCTTAGTACTTTTGTGTCGACTCATTTTGCGTTTTGGGTCGACTCACAAAATGTCCAAGAAGACTAGGTTCTTTTGTGTCGACTCAACTTCAGTTAAGTGTTGACTGAAAGTTCAACTGAAAGTCTTAGTTGATTTGTGTCAACTCATCTTTGCTTTGGTGTCGACTCAAAATTCTCGAATGACATTTAGTGAGTTCCGAAGAGTGTTTTGGTGTCGACTCAAAGTTCTGTTTGTGTTAACTCATTTTATTGCAGAAAGTCTCAATTTTTTTGGATCGACTTAAAATGTCTTTTGTGTTGATTCATCTTGGAGTACCTGAAAACATCTTAGGCAAACATGTTAAGGTGTCGACTCATTTGCTCAAAAGTGTCAACACACTTGAGAGTATCAAGCATTCTTTGCCTTAAGATGTCGACTTTATTATCAATTATGGTCAACATAAAATTTTCTTTTCCAAAAATACGTAAGTGCCAAATCATTTGATAAAGGAGTCAGCTCAAATGGCAAAAAGTGTCAACTCATTTGGCAATTTGTGTCAACATTATCTTTTTAAAAATATTAAACATTATCTTTTTAAATCAATTTTATTTAGAAAATTAGTTATACAAAATCATCAAAGTCTAATTAATTAAGACACTATTAGAAAATAGTTGAAACATCACACTTTATACGTGTGATTATAAGGTTATAATTACACTTTTCCAAGCGTAGTTTATGGGAGTGTGATTATAAATTGCCATTTTTTATCACGCTTTTTGCGAGTGATTAAAAATATAAAAAGATGTGATTAAAAATAAAATTAGTGTGATAGTTAAAATTTTAAAATCTCGATTTTGCATTATCGACCACAATTTTTGTGCGTGATAAAAACTGAAAAGTGTAATTAAAAATAACAAAAAATGTGATTAAAAATAAAATTAATGTGATTGTTAAGTCGATTTCGCATTATCGATCACACTTTTTGTGCGTGATAAAAACTAAAATAGTGATTAAAAAATGATTAAAGATAACCACTGCGCACTAGCGCGCACCTAATATTATTTAGAGTCTTTTTTCACATATGATAGTTCTGTCAATTAATACAATTCCTAACTCACCAATTCTAGCTAGCTTCAAATCTAAATTTTTACATATTTAATTCTATCATGTCCACAAAGCATAAACGAGAAACATAAAAATCAACTATAAAATAGCGTTTCCAACAAAATAAATTCTATGTTCTAAATATAAGACAACAGAACAAATTACCATAACTGTAATAAAAAAATTCATTAAATTTTTAAAAAAATATATTCATATGACACTCAATAATCTTTTGATCAATTGTACTAAATTAAAAGAATGCCTAATAATTTAAAATTTGTTATAATACAAACTAGGAGAATTCTTGCAAAAGAAGCAACAATTCTAATAAATTCATCATTTGTTGAAGAAGTACTTCACAAAATTTCATCAAAAAAACCTACCTGCAAAAGAAGCATTTGACCCAATATTAAATCATCATCCAAGGAACCTACATAAGATGTAGTTTTTCCTTCTTCTTTTTTTCCTATTGGGAGTTGTGGGGTGTTATCATTCCTTACAAAATTCAAATGGACATGTTGAACAATTAGACTAAAAATATGCCAAATAAAAATCAAAAGGAAAGTGATAAAAGAATAACATACAATCCAAGCAATTGCACAGCTGAATGATTAACAATTAGCACAGCTGATGATGAGATGATACCTTCTTTGCACCACCCTACAGATCAAAGATGCCAACTCAATTAGCACAACTGAATGATTATCAATTTCAGCAATTTACAAAATCCAAATGGACATGTTGGAATCCTTCACTTTGAGTTCATGGTGCTTCCATTGACCGTGAACACTATCATACGTGAGCATGTATGTCTGCGACAACCAAATAATAAATATAAGTTAGTTCTCAAAATTCAAAAAATTAATTATAATCATTAGGCCTCCTCCCGATGCAGCAAATATATAAAACACTAAAAAAAAGAAAGAAAGAAGTTCTGTATTAGCAAAATTCGAGTCACACTGAAAAGCCATTTCCTGTTATATGCTAAAAGAAAATTTAGCAGGACATCACATAATTAACAGGATCAAGCCATTCAACTTATTTTAGAATGCTTAAGATTTAAAAACAAACTCAACTAATTTAAAAAACAATAGAAGAGGATTGCTTCGAGGGAACCCAAGCCTTTTTGTATTGTCCTATATGAGAAAAAACTCAATGTATTGTCCTATATGAGAAATCTCACCGAGTTCATAGGCTTTAGCAGCCACGCTGGCAGCAATGTGGGCAGAGATCTCTATGATGTTGGTAAATGGAGGGTATATGAGCCCCTTGTCAAAATTCTCCTGTGTTACCTAAGCTGCTAGAGTTTTCGCTGTCCCAAAGAAACCAGCCTCGATAAGATATGATTTTCATGGAAACCTTAGAAACAAGATTTCTTACAATATAAAACTCAAACTGATTATAAGAGAAACAGCTTGGCCAAGTTTGAATTAACTCCTAGCAGATCCACCATCTAACTCCGGCGTTAGGTTTGAAAATCTCACTTTCAATGACATGTATCAAAAACCGGAGTGGTGGGGGTGGGCCAGGGGGTTGACTAAATACCAATCTTACTTTTAACGACGTAGCAAAAACGTGCCTGGTGGGTGGGGGTGGGAGTTGGGTGGTTATGTACAAATCTTTACTTTAAATGACGTAGCAAAAATGGGGGTTAGGTATAAAACTACAACACACAAGACTTAAGCAAACACCAATTGGAAAAGACAGCAAGATGCATTTTTGTCAAAATAAATCATTTATTAATAGAACATGTTTCCCTTCACATACGTCACAATGCTGTCAGACTCTCTTGATGTGTTAATGGTAATTTTTGTTCTCGGGTAACTTTTTCCAAGGGTATAGTTATCAATAGATGCAGGGGTCATATAACTTCCATTAAGAACAAAAATCCAACTAACAGGCATTTTAAAGAAAGCATAATCCTGCATTTGTTAATTAGATGGCACAGCTAAATAAAAAGACCCTGCCAGTGTTCTTCTAGATATTTGGCATCATTAAGAATAATTCTTTAGATTGCGAATTTACTGAGCACTTATAGGTTGCCAAAAGCATGTCATCATGTACACGGATTGCACCCGACATTATCAAACCCAAGCTAAACCCAGGGAAGATATGTGTTATTTGTCTAAATGAAAAAGAAAGTTGGTACGAAAGTCAGTCATCAAGGTTTCGCCTAGAATTCTTTAGACATAGTAATAAAGTCATTATGACATTACTTGCCCAGACAAATATACTTTCCCATCATATTTAACGGGGTCAAATGGGCTTCCACTTGCAAAAATGGCACGACCCTTATTGTAAGGACCCGGTACCTATTTATTCTATTCATTTATATCTTCGGTAAGAGAGGAGGCCGAATTAAACTTGGACATGGGTGCGATAAAATTTTGGCTTGTTAACGGTTAAATTAATTATATGTGAAGGTGCAATTGAGCTACCTGGTAATGAATGATATTGTTATGGCCGTATTAATGAAAAAAAAATTCAAATTTTAAAATGTGAGCACAGTTGGAGATTTGAATTGATTTTTAAGGAAATTCGTAGAATTCTGCTTCAGGGGTCACCGCTCAAGCGGTGGGAGGTCCACTCGAGCGGACAATCGGGATATGTTTAGAATAATCTGAAACATTGGAGAACATTTTGGGAGGCTTATATATATGTATATATAATTCACGTGAGAAAGAGAGAGAGCACCCTCATCTCTTCTTCTCCTCTCTCCTTCTTCACCTTTTCTAAGTCCTAGTGAGAGAAACCCAAAGTCCATGTGAAAACCCTAACCCTCCATCCTTCAAATTGAAAATTAAGGCAAGATTGGGAGCAAGCAAGGATGAGAATCAAGCTTTGGAGCAAGAAGATAAAAGATGGAGCATCATGAAGGCAAGATCTATCAACATTCAAACCCTAGGAGGGAGATTTGAAGAAATCACAAGCTTTCGAGCTAACCCAAGGTAGGATTTAGATTATCTCACATGTCTTGCGTAGATTTGGGTTGATATTTTCTGTATATGAGTAGAAATTGAGCTTATTGCATGCTTAATTAACATATTGGTAGGTTTGTGTGTGTATTGGGTTAGTTTCCATAAAAATAGAGGTTCTTGAGAGGTGATTACCCATGAAATTGAAATTGATGACTTATTGCATTAAAAAGGAGTTTTGAGACTTGAATATAGTATTTTTGGGTTAAAAATAAGTGTTTGAAGCATATTTTGTGAAAGGGTTATGTGTTTAGAGGTTTGGAACTCAAAACAGAGCAAAATCTGGGATTTCTCGGGCAACAGCGCCCTTGAGCGGAGCCTTGTTCGCTCGAACGCTCACATGGCAGAAGGTTGGGCGCTTGAGCACCCGACATCTGCTCGAGCGGACTGACTGCGCATGGCCAACTTTGTTCAATCGTATCTCCCTCATTCGGACTCCAAATTGGGTCGTTCTTGTACTCAAATCGAAACCCAGAAAGTCCTCTTTCCAACAAGGCTACTCTCACAAAAAAATTCAGTTTGTAGAAAAAGTTATGATCAAAATAGCGAGGGTATGTCAAAATTTCAAAACCATTTTTCACCCATTTTTTGCCGATTGTTTTGGAAAAACAAATTTTTATTAATATTAGCCATTTTTACTAAATTCCTAGTCCCTTGAGCTTGTGGCACATTTATAGATATATCTAAATTGAGTTAGGATGCACGCATTGGACCTGTTGATTGAGTCTTCTTTACATTAAACGTGAGTTTCAAATTGATATATGTATATGTATAATGATGGGTGTATTCCTTTTAAATTGAGGTGATCCTCTTGATATTAACCTTGTATTATGAGTATGTGATAACATTGTGATCTATGAGAAATTGGTAACACTTTGAATTATGAGAAACAGTGTAACGAAAGTGGCGAAATAAGACATTGTATAATAAAAGGTGGGAAATGAGAAATTGAGGGTTTACTGAGATGCATTCTTCGGTACTCCAGGTGAGTTAAGTGAGCTTCTCTCTAGAGTTGGGTGTTGTGTTGTTGCTCGTGCAGCGGTGTTATGACAGCTTCAGTAATGGAGATGTTGGTATTAATAAGGTGACGATGTGGGTATCAAAGTCAATGGTCATCTGGTGATCATCAGCACTTGAGTAAAGTTTGTGTGCGGGGTGTGTGACTTCACGTAACCGATGTCGGAGTTTGACGTCGTGTGTTTGGACTTGTAGAGATAGTCCTTGGTGTGTATTGTGAGGTCTGATTGAGCCAGTACGTGCCAATGAGGACGAGGGTGATAGTCTTTGTGTTCGAGCATAGAGCATGTTTGAGATCAAGTACCTTGGTGAATTGGTCCCTTGCTTTGCGTTTGTCGCTGGAATAGTTGTGTTTGGCGAGAATTTTGTGTTGGGGTTTGGTAACGTGAGTCGAATCTTGATCTGATGTTTTATGGATGTTTCCTGGATGACAATGATGTCAGTGGAACCTGCACGTGTGAACAATCTGTATGGAGATTGATTCCTTAAGGATGTGTATTCTTGGTTTCAATTATGTGACAACTTTAGTTTTGGGATTTCAGTTGCTGAGGCATGTCTACTGTTGTACAGTGTTGTTCGGTTTGCATCAGAGGTTGCTGATGATTGATGGGCTATGTTTGGCTTGCGAAGTAGTGTTGAATTTCGGGGACAAAATTCCTTCAAGAGGGAGAGAGTTGTGAAACCCTAACCCAGTTTATTTTGAGAATGTTTAAGTGTTGATAGAGTTGGAATTAACTTTTTACCTCGGCAATGTTTCAGGTTCGTACTTTGAGCTTGGATATGCACGAAAGGTATGTTCTGGGGGGAAAACGAGGTTTTAAGGCATGTTCGGACAAAAAGATGTGGGATGTGTTTGGTCCTGCTTCTTTAGTTCAGTTTTTCACCCAGCACTGACCGCTCGAGCGGTGAGTGTGCGCTCGAGTGGGCTGGTGGCAGAGTGTGGGTCTGGGAGGTGACCGCTCAAGCGATGGTCGTCCGCTCAAGCGATGGTATGGCAGAGGGGTATGTCGGCAGGGGTCCGCTCGAGCAGTGGTTGGGCGCTCGAGCGGTGGAGGCCTGGCACGAGATTCTATAAGTATCTAAGACTTGGAGATATTTTGAAAATCCTTAGCTTCTTGAGTAAGTTTTGATTTTCTATGCCTTCTCTCTAGATTTTGAGGGCCCGGGGCTCGATTTTCAACAATCCGGCAATGGATTCTCGATGTTCACTACTATAAAACAGTTGAAACATCACGTTTTATACGTGTGATTATAAGATTATAATCACGCTTTTTTAAGCGTGGTTTATGGGATTATAATCTAAAGTCGAAACTTTTTATTATGCTTCTTGCGAGTGATTAAAAACATAAAAAAACATGATTAAAAATAGAATTAGTGTGATTGTTAAAATCTTAAAATCTCTATTTTGTATTGTCGACCACACTTTTTGTGCATGATAAAAATTGAAAAATGTGATTAAAAATAACAAAAAGCGTGATTAAAAATAACCAAAAGCATGATTAAAAATGAAATTAGTGTGATTGTTAAGTCGATTTCGCATTATAGACCACATTTTTTGTACGTGATAAAAACTAAAAAAGTGTGATAAAAATGTGATTAAAAATAACCACTGCGCACCAGCACGCACCTAATGTTATTACGAGTCTTTTTTCACCTATGATAGCCCTGTCAACTAATACAATTCCTGACTCACCAATTCTAGCTAGTTTTAAATCAAAGTTTTTACATATTTAGTTCTGTCATATTCACAAAACATAAATGTGAAACATAAAAGCCAGCTATAAAAGAGCGTTTCTAACATAATGAACTTCAAGTTCTAAACACAATACAACAAAACAAATTACCATGACTATAATGAAAGAATTCATTAAATTGTTAAAGAAATATATTCATATGATACTCGATAATCTTTTGATCAATTGTACCAAATTAAAAAAAATGCCTAATAATTTGAAATTTGTCATAATACAATTTGGGAGAATTCTTGCTAAAGAAGAAGCAACAATTCTAATAAATCCATCATATGTTGAAGAAGTACTTCACACAATTTCATATAAAAAAAAAACCTACCTGCAAAAGAAGCATTTGACCCAATATTAAATTATCATCAATGAAACTTACATAAGATGTACTTTTTTCTATACATCTTTGAATATGGTGCCCTAGGGATTGGTGTTTTTTATTTGACTCCATGGCTTTTAGCTTTGTTTTTTTTTTTGCCAATGGGACAAAGTTAGCTTTTTGGCTTTTAACCAATATCTTTCTTGCCAAAAAGGGCCATAGTAATTTGAAGTAACAATCACCAATAAGGACAAAAACATTTTATCAAATAGTGAAGAACAATAAAGAAAGGACAACTAGGGTTGCAACAAGGAAGAAATATTACTCTACCTGGTTGATCGATTGGTTTGCTCCAGCATCCTGCAGCTCCGAAGGACGATCTGCTATGAGTAATGAATGCATACCTCCAGAAGCTGTGTATATTATGGCTGATCGATTGGTAATGAATGCATAATATACCTCAAAAAATAGGGAAAGAACCTGTGTTGATCAATTGGTAAACTTCCACATACCTTTTCTAGAATCATATCTGAATTAGCTGATCAGGCGTAAGTACACAAGGCTGAACAATTAAAAAGGAGTTGTTAAGTGCATTGATTTTTAGGCTGTGGTTTAGCAATCTTGGTTGATAAATCATATCTTGTCATGGAAAGGAATAACAAGTTGAAGCCATGTCAAAATTCGCAACTTACCTACAGAAGAGGGTAAGTAATTAAAAAAAACAAAGGTATTCCTCCATTCTAACAAATTCACAGAGTTAGGATGGATTATTCTGCTGAAAATTGACACAATTCAGTGGCTGCTAAGATGCAAAGAGAAACAACTCATCTTTTACAAATATCACCCCGAAAGACCGAACATTTACTTTAAAAAACCAACTTTCAAATTCACAAGGTAACATGTAAAAAGCAGGTCATTTCTCTAACATACCAAGGAAACCCTTATTATGCAGATACAAAAGTAATTGGTAGAATATTTCCCTGAACTATAGCAAACTTGAATGACATAATTCCCATATTGATCTTGTGCCAACATGCAAATAGACTGCAAAATCTCATCCATCACTATACATTGGGTTCTTGGGTCACTGCAATGCTCCAGGACTCTCTGCAACATTAAATTCACGCAAGTTTACAATCATATTCATTTCAGCCATTCTCATCAACTGTCAAGAGTATCAAATACAGAAATATAAATAACATAAAATGGATAGTTTATTAACCTGTATGACACGGCAACCATATGGATGGGTGGACAAGGTCACTACTTGATCATAGAAAACCGAGAAAACGAATTGAATAGCTTCTTGAGGTATGCATTCAATACACTTCTAGATGACATGATTCCCATTCTGATCACGTACACAACGCATAATATATACAGGTTTTAAATTCCTTTTGCCTTGGTAGTTTTGGTGGTTGTTCTGTGTTTTTTCACGTGATTCGGGGTTTGGGGCGTGATAATAATTTTATTAAAATTAAATTAAATACTAAAAATATGATTTTCAGTATACAACTCTAAAATTTCTTCCTCAAGAATGACAAAGATCGAGAAGTGATCAAAATCATCATCTATTAACTCCTCGATAAGGTCGTTGATTAACAACACATCTTGGCCAGACAAAAAAGCTGCAATGGGCTTTAGTTCTGTCACAAAGACCATGAATTTTATAGGATCAAAATTTTCCATCCTTTTTTCCAATGGCATTCATAATTTGCTGGGATGCATGATTTGGCAAAGGATTGGTGGTCATGTTCACCTTTTGAATGACAATAGGTGGGAGAATCAACTTGTTGTCTATTAAATCCAGGATCTCGTGTCGAAACCTCATGCAGTTGTTAGTTAAATGATCATACCCCTGATGGAAGGCACAGTACTGTGTTGGATTGTATCTGGATGGCAAAGCATTTGGTGGCGGGGTCGACCCCAAAGGTTTTAGGAGGCCCTTCTTAATCAAACGGCTTAAAATAGAAGCCAACGATATGGTGAGTTGGGTGAAGGCTCACTTTTGGTTGAGGAGTTAGTTTTGGGTAGCTGGCTACGTGGATGGATTAGTCTAGTTCGGATTTGGGTTCAGCAGGTTCACTTCATAGCTTCAATTCACAAGGTTGGTGGCATTATTCGGGTTGTTGACATAAGGCTTTCTGGTAGTTCTTTGGCTTGACTCTCCTTTCTCAATATTCTCGGACTGCAATACGTCCTCTACCTGTACCCCAATATCAAAGACTTATTCAAAAAGTCATCAAGGACTGTGTTATCAGATACTTCTGAAATTGTGGCTACAGATTCTTCACCACCATCCTCACTTGCTCTTTCTTAATGGTTCGGTTGTCACCTCGGCTGCCTTAGCTCTCCAATAGGTTAGAAACTCGACAAAAGACTCCTTGGTCTCCTGCCGGGTAGTCTCGAGTTCCTGAGTAGTAACATCAAGCTGGATGTTATAATTGTACTGGTTGATAAAACGCAGTAATGTCCTCCCAGGTTCGCGACTTTGAAGCATCAGTGATAGAAACCACTTTTGGGTGGCTCCTAACAAAGACCACTAAAAAAGCTAAGCCTTCAACTGGTCACTGATTCCCATGGACAACCGGGTTCCTACATACATCCTCAAATAGAGCCTCAGGTCACTAGTTCCATTAAATATTTCCATGTTCAGTATCTTGAATTTCTCTGGGAGTTTAGCATCGAGGAACAAACAAATCCCCTTCACATCCAACATGTAGTCCTCGACCCCTCGAGCCTTCCTCAAAATATTCTCTAGTTTGTTAACCTTATCAAACAAGATCGATTCTATGGGGGTTAGGATTTTTGGGATTCCCCGCTGTATAGGTAGCACAGCTACTAGTTGGGCGTTGGAGGCAATACTAGAAATACCATTATTTTTGCAAAATGATTTTCGGTAAAAAATTAACTAGACGGGCAAATGCCGAAATGGGCTCCAGATAAAATTTTTGACGAAGAATGATCAAAATAAAATCCGTGCAACCAAAGTTCATTTAGAAGAATACCATTTATCGATCTAATCTTCAACTACGACTTGATTCCATATTGAAGCTCCAATCAGATCTTCTATTGTATTCCCTTGCGCGATCCTCGAACGTAGTGTGGGGTACGATTCTCCGAGAACTCGTACCGGCAGAACCCTAATATATTAAAGTCTTGAAAGACAAAAATAATATCATAATAATAATGATATAATCATCATCTGAAACTGGTTCAACCTACCCGCATATACATAGGGTTACAGCAGGGATCTGGAGAATAATTATGAGTTAGACTTTTAATGGAACACAGATACCTACTAGCGATTTTTGCAATTATAGAAAGACATACAGCTGTTTCTGCAAATTCTATAAAATACTGAATTACAATTCACACCACTAAAGAACTATAATTGCACTCTGACCCATAATCTCAAGATATTCTTGCATTGAGCTCAT
>JAOTRH010078056.1:0-17387 GCA_034768845.1 Heliamphora exappendiculata
GGGGATGGGGATGTGTTGGGGATAATTTATCAATATTAAAAAGATGATTTTAGTGATAGTTCAAGATAACATAATAACTAAAAATAATATTTAATGAATGATTTGAAATTTAAAATGCAAAAAATAAGAAATAGAGATGAAAAAAGAGAGAAATATAATATTTTTATGGTTTACTCTTATTATATTTTTAAAAATAAATTTTTTATATGTATTTATTTTATGTAATCGGGGGAGGAACAAAAAAAATTGACGCGGGAGAAACAAATACTGTTCCCGCCCCACATGTTAGGGAGATGGGAAAAACCCGTAAAAAATGATGCGAGGACATGCCGGGGCAGGAAAAATTTCCATCCCTACTTAAGTTTGATGCCGAATCTGGTGATATCTTTTTTGATGTTGGTTGCTATTGTAACTTAGTTAGGAAACTCATTTATCTCACGGACTCACTGTTACTCATCTCGATATTACTTATGCTGTTGGGGTGGTTAGCCAATATATGCATGCTCCTCACTAGCTTCATTATAATGTTGTTTGTCGCATCTTGCGATATTTGAAGGGTGCTCCGGGCTACAGGTTGTTATAACGACTTTCTGATTCTTTGTCAATTATTGGCTTCGGTGATGCGGTTTTGGCTGGAAGTCGTTCTAGTCGGCGTTCTACCTCTGGATATTTTACTTTTATTGGTGACACAATCTTATAACTTGGCACAATAAAAAGCAACTTGTGGTTTCTCGTTCGAGTGATGAAACTGAGTATCGTGTTTTGGCCCTTACTTCCTTCGAGATGTTATGGGTCCGTTCTTTTTTATTTGATTTTGGTTTTACAGCTTCTGCTCCTATGGAAATGATCCATGATAGCCTGGCAGCAATTTTTGTTGCTAACAATCTAGTCTTTCATGAGTGGATTAAACATATCAATGCTCGTAGTCATTATATTTGGGATTTGTTGATGCAAAAACGGATTATCGCGCTCTACATTTATTTGCCAGATCAGATTGGAGAAATCTTTACCAAACTCTAACCTTGTTCGTCATTCCTTCATTTGACTCCCTGTCAAGTTGGGGCATATTTTAGAGTATTTAGTTCTTATTTTATTATGTCATGGAGTATTTTTAATATAAATGTGTTAGGTAGAGGGTCTGATTAAGTTCCTAAAACCTAATCTCCTCTCTCTCTCTCTCTCTCTCCCCCTGTTTTTCTTTCAAACCCCAAATATTCAATTTTTTGCACTTCAACAGTGGATATTGTCAATTTGTAGGTATGATATGCTCTACAAGGTGTTAGGTGCCTTGGTTGACACCCGCGCTTGACTTATCAAAGTGAAGCTGCCATTGTAAATGGTGAGCCAGACTCCATTGACAGACCTAACTTCAGCCTCGAGCATAGGTACAGGTACCTAGGCCTTGCTCCCAACTTAATAATGTATTATTTACAAGAGTTTACTGAATAAATTGAGATATTGAGTTGGAGTGTAGCCGAGCGATCAAGAACACCGCTAGGCGGCAGTTTTCTTGGATATAGCAAGGCATGGGGGAGATGATTTAGCATGGGCAAGCTGATCGAGTCATGTTATACTAAGCTTGTGTAGCCATCAAGCAGAGCCTGATTTGGCCAATGCTTGACTCGTCCTTTATGTAATCGCTTGACTAAAAGGAGAGGAAGGGAGACCAAAGGGAGAGGACCTGGATTTGTACTATAGGGTGTACTGGTGCATTTTTTTTATCGACCCAGTGCATTGAACACATAAGTGGCTAAGTTCAGGGAAAAGGCAGTCTACAAGCCTCCAATTAGTAAGAAGCCAGGGTGCTGGCTCACTAAGTGGTTACGGAGCCTAGGTGGCTAGCTTGCAGGAGTTGAGGTGAGTTCCGTAGCTTGTTCGCTCCGTTTGAGCTGAGCTGGTCGGCTTGCTCGTCGTAGGTGAGTTCTTTGAGATGCCACGTGGTGGCGATCCTTCCATGTACCCATAATTATTATGAACGAAAAATTTGATTGGAGTTCAAATATGTTTCCTATAAACAAAAAGAAATCTTATGGAGACAAGTTTGGATTTGTTGGACCAAGAAATTGTCAAAACCAATATTTCAAAACGGAGAAATTGTTAAATCAAGTGCCTAAGCGATCGGATTTGAGAAAAGAGTTTATGAATTGTTCTTATGAATTGCACAGCAAACAGGCCTGCATCACTTTGTATGTGTATGTATATTGTTATACTCCTATGTTATTTGCATTGATCATGCACATATATGTAAAACATTGCACCATATGTTCAATAAACATGAATCAATGTATTAAATATACATGCATGATTCACACAAATAACATTGTAATTATAAAAAATATAATTAAATATGCATGCAGAAAATTATCATGGCGCACGAAAATGAATGATTTTAATGCATTACACAAGTAAACATCCCTTTGTGTTCTTCAAATTTTGCACGAGTCTTAATCAACTAATCCATAAAGGACTCTGCATAACTTGCATTGAAGAACAAGCATTAGTGATAGACACGCCTCCTGTGATATAGGCCTATCGCAACTTGTAAGGACTCCTAGTCTTGGGCTCCACTCTTCTGATCATCCAAGTGTGGTGCTTGCGTAGTTGAGTGTTGACGTGCACGCCAGCAATCTCACCCAGGCATGTTCAACACCCCAGCATCTCTTTCTTTGCAGGCTTCTGTTTGTTCTCCTGTGTCAACAATGTAGTCAGGTAACCAAAAAAAGGCCAAAACTTTGCCAACTTAATCAACTGTTGCTATTGCCCCATGTAGACTTGACAATTAGAATTGACTTTTTTATTGTTTCAGTTGCTAGTACTATAATAACTAAGCTATCATACCTCAAGCAACACATAACGGAATGCTTCACTATAGACATGATAGAGATTTGGATGAATGCATTCACAAGACCTCTCTCTCTCTCTCTCTATATATATATAATATGTGTGTGTGTGTGTGTGTATGTATATCCCCTATATTTGCATATGGTAGACAGAGCAGACTCTGTTCTGAGTTCTGGGCCAGAGAAAATCATCAGGTGCCCGCAATTCATGGAGGTTATCCAACATGGGTACTAAACGTACTTTATATATCATTAATATTTTTTGCTTTATAATATGTTTTTTTAGAAGGATCGCCATGTTTATTACCTTTTGGTTCCTGAATAAATGTTGATATTGGATTGGTCCCGAATGCTTCATGATTGCCTACAGTACTTTGGTTGGTTTATGGTTTACAACTTCTTACTTTCTTACATGGAACCCATTATTTGATTTATGCATTTAAACATCTGAATTGGATAAATAATGCTTTACTTTCTGCAGAAAATATCCTGAACAAGGGTGAGATTATTGAATGCCCAGACCAAGAGGAGGGCACCACTAGCAAGGAACTTGGTTCAAGTGAATATAAATTCAGAGAGTATATCTATGGTGAGGAAGCTCTTAGAATATCCCCTACAGAGCCATATTGCTTACGGCGTCCAATTCGCAGAGGTCACTTTAATATTTCTCAACATTATCCAATGCAGCAGGTACTGTGTTTTACACCATTCTTTAAGTTCTTCAAGCATAGGAAAGAGATTCCAATGAATATGAATGTCAGCTACTTGTCTTTTTGTATGGAATAGAGTTGTTTGGTCATGCTGTTTACGCTCTATCAGGAGTACTCCATTGTTTAAGTAAATAATCTCGATGCTTATATTGTGTTCTAGCCCGAAGATTTTTCGGGGGAAAAAAAGAGTTGTTGTTATGGCGTGATCAGTGAAAAAAGTTGGTATTCTGTAATTTGCTAGTGAGCTTATAAAAAAAAGCTAGTGAACTTACAAAAACTCCATGCTTTGTTTTTACCAAAATTGTTCATTTTAGGTACAATTTGAATTTTCCTGCAGGTGTTTGAAGATCTACATGCCATTTGGGACTGGATCTTGATTGAGAAGCTGCATATCCCTCACAGTGAAAGAAACATGTTTTCTGCTATTCTGGTAGTGCCAGAAACATTTGATAATCGTGGTATGCATGTAATTTGATTTCTTCTTTTTATTGTCCTCTGTTGATTAGCGATAAGAATAATTTGCTTGAAGTTTGTTAATTCTTTTCTATGGTATAGCTTGTATTCTTATTTAACTGGTCTTTTGTGATGTGTGTGCATGTGTGTGTGTGTGTGTGTGTATAGGGGTCTGACTCAGGCAGCCTGGGTTATGCTAGGAATCTGTTCCCTTGTTTTTTTCCCCCTCGGATATTGCTAATAGTCATATTTTGTTCGAATTTTCTGATATATAGGACTCCGTCTCAGGTGGGTTCATTTTGGGCCCAGCCTGAGTTGCACTTGTGCCTGCTCTGGCTTGACTTCCCGGCCGAAGCCCAGGTCAAGCTTAACTTAACATCACAGGTTGTGTTCGTTTGCCCGTAAATGAATGGGCTAAATTGTTCTCCTTTTCGTTTCTTTTTTGGTTTAATGGTTTTTGAGGGGTCTTCGAAATTTTCATTTTAGTTATCTGGCAGAACCCACTCTCCCAAATGAAGTAAATAGCAATGTTTGACCAAAATAAAGTATATTCTTGCATGCTGTTTGACATGTGTGAGGTTTTATAAACAATACTACACAGGTTGCAGAGGCAAGGTTACATATCATTAAAAAAATGGTTGCAGAGGCAAGCAAATTCCAGTATACACAAAAGTAACTTTATATTGTAGTAAAAGTTGTCATGTACTGCACATGCGTGTCCCTGGAGTAATAGAATGAATATAACCTAGATAGTGGCTTTGTTATCGTGGCTGCTTTAGACTCTCCAGTTGGAGGCTGAAAAGTTCTAACATCTGGGAAGAAACTAAAAAAGTTCTACTTACAGCAACCAGGAATTGAACATTTGCAATTTATTTTGTGGGATCCATGTACAATACCTATTGTAATCCTATAGTAGAAGTGTAAAGAAATTAACCTTTAGGGTTTCTAGAGAAACAGAAGAGAAGACAATGAGAAGAAATTAATGTTTATGAACTTAATTAGTCTCCTCTCCCTGACATCTATTTATATTAAAAATATATGGAACAATGACAAAATACCCTTAATATAGAAAAGAAAGACTTTAACACTCCTCAAGCTGGAGCACATAGGTCAAATTTTCCTAGCTTGGAAGACAAGTGAAAAAAAGACGAATGAGGCAAGGGTTTGGTGAAAATATTGCCAATCTAATCTCCCGAACAAGTTTAGGGAGTGCTAATTCATTTTTGTAGCAACAAGCTCCGGATGAAGTGACAATCAACCTCAATATGTTTGGTCTGCTCATGAAAGACTGAATTATTTGCAATAAAAATCGCGGCCTAGTTATCACAAAACATTTGTATTGGATCAGGCAGAGTTGGCCTAAAATCAAGCAGAAGAGAGTGAACCCATATCTCGGAGGCAGTATGGGCCATAGTATGATACTCTACCTCAGTACTTGAGTGAGCTACCACATATTGCTTTTTACTTTGCCAAGTGACAAGATTTCCACCAACAAAAGTATAGTATCCCAATGTCGATCGTCGATCAAAACGATTACCAGCTTAATCAGAATCACTGAGGCCATCAATGGACAAAATTGCCGTGGGCCGATATAATAAGCTGCAACTAGGAGCACTTTTCAAATACCGTAAGATATGACAAACAACATCATAATGAGGCTGGCGAGGAGAATGCATAAATTGACTAACCACCCCAATATCATACGTAATGTTTGGGTGAGTAACTGTGAGATAAATGAGTTTATCAACCAAGCGACGATAGCGACCAATATCAAGAAAAGAGAGCGTCAGACTTAGCATCAAGCTTGACGGTGGAATTTATAGGAGTATTGACTGGACAAGCATCAAGTAAGCCAGTCTTAGAAAGAAGGTTAAAGACATACTTGCGTTGGGATAAAGAGATGTCGCGAGAGGAACGAACAATCTCAATCCCAATAAAGTAACGAAGGAGGCCCAAATCCTTGGTATGAAATTGTTGAGCCAAATACTGTTTCAATGCAGCAATACCAGCTGAGTCATCACCAGAAATAATGCAGCCAATATAAACGATCAACACAATAGTACCGGTCAAAAAATGATGAACAAATATGGAGTGGTCGGATGAAGATCGCT
Organism: Heliamphora exappendiculata; assembly: GCA_034768845.1. NCBI lineage: Eukaryota > Viridiplantae > Streptophyta > Magnoliopsida > Ericales > Sarraceniaceae > Heliamphora > Heliamphora exappendiculata. Next base: position 6,115 of record JAOTRH010078056.1, read on the forward strand.
GAAAACCATACTCAAAGACAATAGAACTGAAGTGATCAAACTAGGCACGAGGAGATTGTTTCAGACCGTAGAGAGCCTTGCGTAAGCGGTAAATAAGATTCTCACTGCTAGGCACAACATAGCCCGATGGTTGAGCCATATAGATTTTTTCTTGTAGATCACTGTGAAGAAATGTATTCTTAATATCAAGTTGATATAAAGGTCAAGAATGACTAACAACAACGGAGAGGAGAGTGCGAACAGAATTAAGTGAGCCACCGGTGAAAATGTCTCAAAATAATCAATTCTAGGGATTTGAGTGTGGCCTTTGGCCACGAGGCGAGCCATAAGAAGTTCGATGACCTATCAGGAAGATATTTGATAGTATATACCCAACGACAACCAACAGCTTGTTTGCCTAGAGGAAGTGGAGTAAGCTCTCAAGTGTGATTTTGATGAAGGGCACTCATTTTCTCATCCATAGCTTGCTTTCAGCCAGATATAGACAGAGACTGTTTATGAGAATTAAGAAGAGAAACAGTAGACAAGGCAGTAGCAAAGGAAAAAAAAACAAGAAGAGACACGGGTATAGCAAACATACTGAGCAATAAGATGCTGAGTACAAGTACGCTTACCTCGACGTAATGCAACGGGTAAGTCATCATCATCAGAGGAAGGGGGCAAAGCAGGAGCCTCCGACAGAGAAGATGCTGGGGTTGGGCCTAAAGAAACAATGGGATGATCGCGTGTGCGCTGATATACCTACAAGGGGCGAGACGAGGGCAACGACATAAGAGGTAAAGTCGGAGACTCACCCTCACGCCAAGAAAGAAGGTCAAATGATAACTCTTGACCAGAATAGGAAAAGAAAGAAGTAGATTCAACGAAGGTGACATCAACACTGGCAAAGTAGTGACGAGACTCAGGATGATAACACCTATACTTCTTTTGAGTCCTAGAGTAACCAAGAAACATACATTTACGGGCACGAGGTGAAATCTTGTCAGGGCTGGGATCGAGTATATGAACAAAAGCAACACAACTAAAGACGCAAGGAGTAACAGAGAAAGGAGATGAAGCTGGGTATAAGGAGAAAGGAGACTTTTGAAGGATAATGGAAGGCATACGATTTATGAGATGACATGCTGTAAGAATGGCGTCACCCCAAAATTATTTCGGGACATGCATGTGGAAATGCAAAGTACGGGCAACATCTAGTAAATGACGATGCTTACGTTCAGCAACACCATTTTGCTGATATGTATAAGCACAACTAGTTTAATGAATAATACTACGATCATTACAAAAAGAAGCAACAACAGATTGCGTGTATTCTAAGGCATTATCAAATCGAATAACCTTAATACGCTGACCAAATTGTGTAAGAATCTCATTATAATACTTAGTGAGAATATAAGGTAACTCAGATCTATTTTTCATCAGAAAAAGCCAAGTCATACGCGAAAAGTCACCGACAAAGATAATAAAATACGAATATCCATTAACAGTAGGGGTTTGAGAAGGACCCCAAATGTTCGTGTGGACTACATCAAAAGACTCAGACGCATGATTATGACTACTACGAGAAAACGAACTGCGGTGATGCTTGCCGAATTAACAAGTATGACATTCTAAACTAGACACGGAAGGCAATGACGGAATAGATGACTTCAATTTATTGTTTGTCCAAGGATAGATGACCAAGGCGAAGATGCTACTAAAGTGGAGAGACAGAAGCACTCAATGCAGACGCGGGTGAATGAGATGGTGGTGCAATATCTATGTGGTATAGGCTATCTTTATCATGCCCCAAACAAATGATCTTTTGAGTTTGGAGGTATTGAAACATACAAGAAGAAGGAGAAAATGTTATAAAACAATCAAGGTTTTAGTTAATTGACTCACATATAGCAAATTAAAAGGGAAATCGAGAACAAAAAAACTCAAAGATAGAAACAAAAATAAAGTGGGATGAAGTACACCCCGCCCATTAGCTGGACGAGACGAGCCATCAGCTAAGACAATATAATGGTGAGTGCGGGTTAAATTAGAAAACAAGGAGGAATTACTAAACATATGAGAAATGGCACCGGAATCTATGACCCAAATGAGAGAAGAAATAGCAGCACGGTGATGGTACCTGAGTTTGCTAAAGTAGCAGTGGAAGTGGAAGGAGAAGCAATGCGTAAAGTCTAAACCAACTCACTAAGCTGGGTGGCGAGTATGTCATGAGAACCAGATGAAGATACGTCTTGACTACTGGATGATACATGCGGCAGATACTGGAGAGTCCCTTCAGTTATATGATGAGCAGAATTGAGCTTGCCATATTTTTTTCCTATCAGTAAGGTTCTGTAAGATAAGTGCCACCAAAATGATCACATTTTCGATCACCCCGATTACCAGATCGACCACCACCACGTGAGTCACCCCGAGAAAACTGACTACGACGACCACCATGATTGTTACTACGTCCGCCACAAGTGGAGACTAAAGTGGAAGCTTTGGAAATAGAAAGAGAAGATTGCAGAGCAGCAAATGACTGGCTCAAGGACGAATGTAAGAGATGAGAATATGCATTAGTAGGCATATTCAGCAGTAGGAAAAGTCTCACTGGCCAGAATATGATCTTTGAATCCCCACAAGTTAAGATCCAAACTAGAAAGAAGAGAAGCAACCATAAGTCCTCCCAATGGTGTCTCTGTTGTACTAAATCTGTGGAGAGAGGACGATGCTGCAACAGTTGATCCTACAAAACTTTTCAGATTGCTATAATATTCAATTAAAGGTTTACCAGATTACTTCATGCTGAAAATTTGATCATAAAGCTCATATATTCGAAAAACATTAATTTGGGAAGAGAAGGGGTCATCAAGAGAATCTCAAATTTTTTTCGATGTTTCACAAAACTTGATGGTAGTTGTAATATGGGTCTCCAAACTATGCCACAACCAATCCATAACAACCGAGTCTGTACTTTTCTAATCCACAAGTTTAGGATCACCGGTTGCAAGGGAAAGGTCGGTAATATAGCTCAATCATCTATTCCCTTTAAGAAAAACTTTAAAAGCATGATCTCAAGCCAAATAATTCAGTCCATTCAAACTCTTAGAGGTAATACAGCGGGGTAAGTCATCATCTTTGAGGTCAAAGGTCTTTGTCTCAGCCATGGCCTCAGATAATTGCAACTAATTATGAAACCAAATAATATTGATACACCAAAGAAAAAGTCCCCAAAACAAAAGAACTAGAAGAACAAACCAGAACCAACAGAAGTCGTCGCCAACCGGAAGAAGGAAGGATTACCACGAAGTAAGCCAAAAAATAACCAATTAGGTCAAAGGCGAGGGTCTCCAGGTTAGTTGTAAGGCCAAAGGAGCGACCCAAAAAACATTGCAAAGCACTGGCGCGGCGAAAACAATCGCAAAGCAAAGTCGTCGACCTTTTTTTTAATAAATCGAGGAACCAAATTGACTCAAAACACCAAATCAACCCCCAATATGGTCCATACCAGTATTTTTGGAACCTATAGAAGAGTTTTGGATCACCAAAAATCAGCAGCAACGGCGCAATAGACAGATAAGAGATCTAAGGTTTCCGATGGGACGAAAAAACTTCCGACTGGGTGCAACAGAAGAACCAACCAGAACCAACCACGAAGCAAGGCCAAAAGTGCGACCAAAAAACGCAAATTCAAGTCGCCGCTCACCGAGTGAGATGATAAGAAAACAGCCGAAAGGGATGAGTACCACCAAATCAAGTATGAATCTTAACAAACCATGTTGTTTCGGCACCTATAGAGTAGGTTTGGATGATCAAAAAACATTGAGGATGTTGCGATGTGCAAATTAGAAGTCGCGATTTTAGGGTTTCCGAAAAAAAGGTCGAGATGGTTCAAGGACTCGAAGAACACATCCAAGGACGTCAAAAAATTCTGTAAAAATTTTCATAATTACCATAAGCACGAGATGAAGCCCTCCATGCATTCGCCGATCATCGGCTTCCGTACAACCAACAGCGTCATGCTGGCGTCATCGTACAACAGATGACGTCAACATGCCGTTATTATCTTCTGATACATTTCAGAATGACAAGGGTAGTTCTAGGGTTAGATCGATACTTTGATACCAAGTAAAAGTGTAAAGAAATTAACCTTTAGGATTTTTAGAGAAAGAGAAGAGAAGACAAGGAGAAGAAATTAGGGTTTAAAAACTTAATCAGTCCCCTCTCTCTGACATCTATTTATATTAAATGAACGTATGGCACAATGACAAAATACTCTTAATAAAGAAAAATAGTCTGAAAATGCATCAAGTTTGATTTAATTGTTGTGTGAACTGATATCAATTGGCCGATTGGATCTTATTTTCGTTTAATTACCAAAGAATATTAATACCTGGTCATTAGAATTCAAAAGCATTGCATGTGACCTTAATTGTACTGCAATGAGATCTGAAGAGTGAAAATGCCTTAAATATTGATCGGGATTGTTGATTAAACTGAAAATGATGGTCATACAGTGTTATGAAGATTTTGTACACATTTTCAGGTTAACCTTATGGAGAGAAATGGGTAAAACTGATTTTGTTGTGTTGCTGATAAGAAAATGATGTTGCCGTGTCATTCAGTTTGGACTTCATGATCTCTTTAAGGTTGATAGGTCATAGTTCTTTATATGAACCAACAGTACTACAAAATCAGAAGTAACAGTCAAACATTGTAGCATGCTTAAATATAAGTGATTAAAGCTTTTCCAAACTTTGAAATCAAAGGTTAGGGTTATAGTTTATTTCTGAATTATTTGGAGTGAACGTCTATGAATGAATATTGGACAAGAGTCATTGAAGGAGGCAGCAAGGGGGTTACCCTTTGAGGTGAATGTTTTTGCGATGAACTTGAAGATGCCATGTTTGCTATCTAGAATCTGGTTCATTGCATTGATCCTAAAATAGTTATCATATCCTCTCCTAAATGTGCAATTGCAACACTCATTTATTGGTGAATTATATGTAGCCTGTTCTTTGTGCTAAACTCGAATGGCTTGTAATAACTTTCATTGGATGAGTTGATTATAACTGAAAGGGATCGACACAAACTAGAAAGCTGTTAATAAAGTAGATGAATAGAGGAGGAAGAGTATTTTAGGGTTTGGCATTGAAGCTTCTTTTAAGTGTAATCAAATAGAATAATTGATTTACTTGCTCTCCACATTTCTGTGTGTCCTTTCAGGTTATTCATGTTCAAGCTTCTTTCATTCCATTATCCTTCCTTCACTAATAGTGCCTTTTCCTTAAAATTTTTTAGACCCTCCTTTGTGTAACATAGCCTCTTCTTTATGATATTATAAAGAATGACTGTGTGGTTATTGAAGAAGTGGCATAATTCAGCACTTGTGTTATTGTTATGAGCAGAAATAAAGGAGATGTTGTCTCTAGTATTGCGAGGCTTACACTTCAGCTCAGCAGTGGTCCACCAGGTGGGGAAATTTTCTTTGATTGCATTTTTCAAGGTGGCATCATGATAGTTTTATATGCTCTTATCTAACTAATATTCAACTTAGCAACTATCAAGACTCTAGTTGCAACTAGTTGAAATTCCCTGCCTTGTGTTAGTTTTGGATTGTTGTTGGTGTTGGACAACTTTAGGAAAAGTTAAAAAAAGGCCGCCTATGTCTATTTTTATGGTGGATTTAGACCGAGGAAATATTATAGCCTTTGGGGATTTTAGGGGTGGAAATTGGCTTTGGCTGATGAGTAACAGTTTGCAGGATTCAGCATGCTGGAATCTTGGGACCTTGGGTTCTTAGGCTTGGTGGTTGGAGTAAAAGGCTGTAAAAGTGTATTTTTGTTATTTTGTTATTTTATTGTGAGCTAAAGGGTAGTTTAGTCATTAAGGCTAATTAAGGTTTAAGTTTTGCTTTATATATATTTTGTAACTTTATCTTTAGCTTTTCATTACAGAAATAATAGAGATATTCTCTCTTGTAACGAAGGTCAATAGGGATGGGGATGGGGATGGGGATGGAATTACGGTTGACTCAAGCTTGCTTAGCAAGGTTTTTGGGGTTGAAAGACGGTCTATTTGTGGGCTGTAAATGGTAACCCCATATACACTAACTTGGATGTTTTTCAAATCAACACTCTGTTGTGCTAAGGGCTAATTGAATTCTCACAAATGCAATTTAAAATTTTAAAGCACAAGTATTGAACAGGAAAATAACATGTATATTTTTAAGCTACTAGATTTTATTTCTTATAAAAAAACAAATTCTCGTGTGACTTAGATTCTTAAGAGTTCAGACTCGATAATAGGAAATTAACAAGTTTATCACATGAATGGTGTAGATCTAATATAAGTTTCAGGCACATAACAATTAAGATTCACGGGTACATATCACAATCCATGCCGACAAATTTGAAATTCACCATCTTTCTCTTTTTGTTTTGTTTTGTTAGCTCAATTAGTTTCACCAAATTATCCTTTGATTACTATAACTTTGTAAAACATTAAAGAAAAATAGGCAGCAAACTAACTTTCAGATTACCATAAACTAGGACTCTAAAGCTATGAAGCACAGATAGTTTTAGAAGGGAGTCTTATCTGTATCTTATTCGCATTGGGTATTGTTCATCCTTGGATGTATAGGTGTTTCATACGAACCAAACATATCCATTAATTTTAAAATTGATTTTCTTTAATTTCAAGAAGTATTGAATACAATTTGTGTACCCTAAGTCATGTTTTAAAACTATTACGAAATTAAAATTGTAACATTTTTCCCATAGCATTTGGTTTATAATTGTTTGGATAGATACAAAAATGTTAATTTTTTCCTAATACTTTGCTTAGTTCTTATAGAAGAAGAAAAGAGTGAGATCAAAATAGTACCCTAATTCTTCGGTATTTGTCTTATTGTGTCATACACGTCTCTAAATACTTCTTAGAAAGGAAAAACTAATAAGAAAGATAATGATAAAAAAAATTGGATTTGTACTATTAAACAAGGGAGTAAATTTACATTAACATGCCTCAAAATCCGAAGACCCGAGGATGGGAGGTTAAGAAAGTAAACAACAACAAAAACATGTCAAATTAAGATAGACGGGACAAAAATCACCATCCATGATCAATAAAGAGGAAACCCGAACTTGCAACCCAAGGTCTGAACAAGTAAAAATATACTCTCAAAAACCTAGGAAAGAGTGCTCAAGTGCGAGGACTGCTTGAGCGCTCAAAGAGATGAGGACTGACTATGTGGGGACTGCTCGAGTGCACCCAAAACCGCTTGAGCGGTTGGAATACTGCAAGGCTCGAAAGAGGTTTGAATTTTCGCTACTCAGCCAACTGACCACTCGAGTGGTCATTTTGACATATAACACTGAGTTGATCACTGGAATGGTCATTTTGGCATATAACAGTGAGTTTGAATGGAAAACAAGCTATTGGTTGTTTTTTTATTTTATAAACTGTTGAAATGAAACTTTTATAGCTAATACTGAAACTCCAAAAATAAACTGGTTTTGACCCTTAAATTAATAGTGCAATCCTAATGATTAGTATTTTGCATTAGAAAATTACAGTATCTTCCCACCTTTCTTTGAGCTTATGTATGATATGAACTAAAATTTTTAAAAACAAATATTTAATAAATGTATACTGGCCGTATCCATATCCTTTATTTTTTTTTAATTTATAGCTTTTACCTTATCTCCATATTCGTATTCCTTATCTATATCCATGGTTCATATCTCTAAACACTTCATTTTCCTATGGACCAAAATGCTTTGTTGTGGTGGGGCTCTCGTTGCTTTCCTTTTAGGCTTCCAATGCCTGTACTCGTTTAACCATTATATAGATTGGCATCACTTTGAATTGCTGCATTAATCTTCTTCTATAAATGGTTCTCTTTTAATGTACAGAGTGTTTGAATTACACTTGGTGAAAATTGCCTGGAAAATACTGAGAGAGACAATTATATAAAAAAATCTGTTACTGCTAGATTATGGAGACAATGCATTGCTACTATTGGGCTTTGAATTAACAGCAAAACCAGTAAAATCATTTTTGCCAGACCCTCTAGGCTAGCAACCACTTCCCAAAAATCCTGGAACTTGTCTTTTCAGAAATCAAGCTAAGTCAAAGTTTTGTTCCTCTCCAAAACCTGAAGCATAAATTTGAATACTGTTCCTCTCCAAACCTGAAAGCCTTCTTCTGTTTTGAAGACTAATCTTAGAAACTTTCCATGACTAAACCTACCACAGATGCGCTCCTAGCCAGCCTTAGTCCAATCCTAATCTACACTACATGATAATTAGGCGTAGGTTAGATATCACACTCCCACAGGGCACCAGTAGAAAATGTGCTCAGGTGCATGCATGGTAGCCTCTGTGATCTTCGATCTTTTGCATCTGCCTTGAACAACCAGGTAGCAACCTAAAATGCTGCTGCACTCCATCGTATCAAAAGAAAAAAGTCATGGAAAAACACATCAATATCGAAATTACTTCCACCATCTTGAAAACCACCACAAGTGGTGTGGCCTTGCCTTCCATGGCAATCAACACCATCTACATAACACTGAGAAAATGATGGGAGCATGAAATAGCCCCGAATGGTCTAACTTCATCGTGAGTCCATAGGCATCAGGCTACAAACATGAAGCTCACAGCAAGGAGATATCAGCTGAATCTTAACAAACAAATCCAAGTACATCCGAAACCCAGCAACCCCAAACCCATTAGTAACCAAAATGGTCAACCACCGAAGGCAGTCCATCAAACTCAAAGTAGAATCTCATTGATTAAGATCCACCAAGGAAAAATAAAAGACACACTAAGAGAAAATAGAGAGTACCACCACAGCTGAGCTAGGGGAAGGACAACTGGATGGCTCAGGATCATGAAGTGTTTAAGGACCCAAAGAAAACAAAGACTTGAATATTTTTTTTGTGGGGGGGGTGGGGGTGTGGTAATTAAGTGTATATTTTAATCAAAAATAAAGATATACAAAGTAGCTCAATACACGCCTCCAAAGGCCAACAAAATGATGGTAGAGCAAATTCCCAAAATATAAAACCATAACGAGTCTAGAAACTCTCACAGACGAAGAGTTAGGAAAACGCAACTGCAACCTGACCAAAACCTACTTATTTTTATTTAAGCACGATTTCTTAGGCTTATTCAAAAGAATAACTATTTTTTCTCTAGCAAGCGTAAGATTCTCAATTCTCAAGGAGCTTCTTATTCTTGCCACTTGAAGACGGGGTTTTCCAATAGCCAACAAAGTTTCCATCTGAAAGGGTCTTTAGATGCATTTTCAAACGTGTAGATCGATGAACAGTAGGCTCAAAGATACTTTCAAAAGAGGTGGCCAACTTCTTTTTCCCTTTAAGAAATGAGTTTACTTGATACTCTACTACTCAAGATTTGCATTGCAATAGTTAGCAATCACTTCCACCAATGGATTGTCCATATTCTCCCCACTAACACAACTCGGCATGTCCACACTTGGAGAGCACACATTATCAACTCGGCATGTTTTCTTTCATTTTCTATTTTTATTTGGGTAAGGAAGTAGAACTCATGACCTTAAACTTATTAGGGTAAGAATTATTAGAGTGACCAAAGATCATACACTTATCACACTTTAGGGGCTTCCAAGCACTTCCACTCTAACTTCATAAGAAGATCAATAGCCCAAATTTAGCATGAAAGAATTTGGGATATTCTTATTTGCTTGAATTTTAACACATTCTAGCAAAAGCAAGTCCTGCTTTGGATTTCGTATATTCATCAAGGTACAACGGTTTTTCAATAACATTTTTCACATAGTTTAAGCCAACATTAGTCCAAAATTTAAGTGGCACATTATAAAAGTTCACTCAAATTGGCACACTAGAAAACACTTATTTAGATAATGGCATTCCTGGGAACCATTTCTTCACAATAATTAGCCGGCTACCATAGTGTGGACTCTTGTCAAGAATTATTTCAATAGCTTCTTTACTCTTCATCTTGAAATTTTTTTAAAAAAAACCATTATCAAAAGTAATGACACCATTGAGATTTTTTGCCCAATTTTTAACATTATGAAAATATAGTTTCCTATCAATGAAAAACCCTACCAAGGCATTATCCCATTGAGAATACCCACATTTAGAAACTTTAAGAGGAACTTTTAGCTCATTATTTTCAAACCCAACATTAAAGAGGCTAAGATTACCAATAATTTTATCAAAATAAGAGTTATTGTTCACAATGTTAGACCAAGATTCACCTTACTCGACTCTATATTGATTGTTGCTCGGTCATTCTCTAAATGCTTTGTAGAATCAACCGACTGTTTTAACCCTGAAGTGGTACTCGGTTGGACTAGGGTAGTGGCCGACATAGACCTCATGAGACCAGGTTGGAGATCACTCACATCTAAATCAATAATATTAGTTTTTTTGTACAACAGCCCCACTACCACCAACTTGATAAAACCCAATATTGGGAGTTAAAGAAGAAAAGTATTGTTTTTAAAATTCTTGTGAAGTGTTATTTTGGTGTTCTTGCGTTCAATATTTCTTTGCTTTATATATATTTACATTTGTTGAATAGCTTGATATACATTGTTGGAGTAATTTTTTAACAGCTCAAACTTTTGGGATTATTGATGACTTAGCATGGTATTAGAGCTCTAGTGTTATGAGATCCTGGGTTCAAATTTTGTCATTTTCCTATTATGTTTGTTATGTGCACTATGTTATGTCTTTGTTAGTGCACTTATTTAGTTCAGTTTGTTTGTCTCTCCACGTGCAATATATGGTCGCCCGTGAAAGGAGTGTTGGATAGCTTGATATACATTGTTGAATTCATTTTCTAACAACTTAGGCTTTCGGGATAATTGGTGACTTAGCAACATTATATTGGATTCTTTACTTTTCCTGTTTACTAAAGACCTACAGTATATGATCTCCCTAATTTATTAACCTGATATGGTTTCGAACAGGAAGGTCTAGCTGCAGTTTTTGGAAATGGGTTATCAACAGCATGCGTCATAAACATTGGTGCCCAGGTGACGTCTGTAATCTGCATTGAGGTAATATTTCTTTTTGATGTATTTTCTTGTATGATTCTTACCTTGCAGTCTTGGCAATTCAGCATCTCATACATTTGCAAATATATGCTACCAAACATTGATTGGATAGCATCTATGTTCTTTTTAGTGTATGGAATCAACTATGCACCAAGAAGCTATTATTGATAATTTTTAACTTAAAAAAGTAATTTTTTTCTGTAGCGTGCCCCGGG
>JAOTRH010078088.1:0-17386 GCA_034768845.1 Heliamphora exappendiculata
TTAAAGTTTAAAACACAAGCATGCAAAGAAATGGAACAAAAACTTGACATGACATAAGTAGAAGACTTGAACCCTAAGAGGCTTGATTTTTGAGAACATAGATGTTTCTGCCCAGAACTTTGAAACACCATAACTCAATGTAAAAAATTGATCTAAGCATTATCTTTATGTCCAGATTTATATTTTTGTGTTATCTTTCATCCAAAGTTTTTTCCAACTCATTTGAATAAGTAGAACTTGAGATATTGCAATTCTACCAAAGTGTGTCATTTTCTGACCAGTCAACACTACTGACTTGGAAACCCTATTTTAAGATATGATCCGAACTTTGGTCAAAACATAAGAGTTGCAGATAATATGTATATCTATCTACTCACAAAAAATGAGAACAAAATATTGTGTTGTGATAGGTCAAAATCCCTTTGAAAGTCTCTGTTGAGTTTCAGCCCCCAAGGAACATTTTGTTACATATTTTTATATGGCTCAAAACCCTTATTTTTAGTGACCTATTCCACAAGTGGTATGCATAAACATTGTAGCTAACATATTAAAGTACTTTTTGCCCAAAAATTAGACCTTAAATCCTCGGGATAATTCCCCAAAACCGTTTCAAATCCTCTATCCAAAATCGGCACTGCTGAGTTTTGGTGGCTGACAGAGCCTACATTTTAAAATGGCCAAAATGTCTAACTTGTTCAACACTGGAAGATACACCGATTAGGAGCTGCCAAAACCGAATCTAAGCACAAGCCAAACGCCTCACAACGATGTTCTCCTACATAAATTCATCCTCAACCATCATTAACGAGCACATAAAAATACAAAATTTAATTCTCACGCACATTTTGCACTCCCAAACGTCTTCTCCGGACATAACATGTTTGTCTTTATTAATAGTTCGAAAATAACAAAGGTCCAGGTCGCTACACAATGCCACACCGCCGTCGCTGCTAGTGCTTGGCTGCGTTCTCTTGGCTCTCGTTCTTTTGACTTTTGATTACATAAAATCAAAATAAAAGAACTTAGAATCGAAAAAAAATTAATTTACATTGATCTTGTAATGCCCAAATTTCAAAATAATAAAACTGGAATAAATTTTGGAAAACTAACCCGGGGTGAAAGATCATTTCCCTGAAAATGCCCATGGGAACAGTCAATTTATATCTCAAAAGTAAACCCAAAGACTATTTAAAGAAAACCCATTTCAAAATAGTTTTTTAAAAAATCTACCCAGCGGAGTCCGCTCGAGTGGACCATTCATCACTCGAGCGGTGAAACACCATAGAGTTGTTGCCCAAAAATTGTGAAAACATAGTTCAAACTGAGTAAAATTGAGATGTAAAAATATACATTTGAGAGTAAAGTAACCATCCTTCAATTATGAACCTGAAATAGAACTTCACTATCAAAATACCATATTAAACGTCAAAACTTTCAAACCCACGGAGAAACATACGTCCTCACATGCAAACAAGACTTGAGTGTATAACCTTAAGGTCTTACAGCATAGGTATTCTGAACCCATAATAACAATATTTCAAATATTCCAAAAAGAAGCAAGGATTACAATATACAATTTCTTTCCACAAAAGCTAAAACGAACAAGAATGTAACCCAGTCAACTACTCAAAAAAGGGTCTAACGATCGTCATCTCAGTCCGCAATCTTTTTTTCACTATCACCTGAAATGTTATTAAACAACGTGAGCCAAAGTTCGTAGGAATAAGACTAACATTGAATATATGCTTGGCATGTGAAGATGATTATGTAGGATGCACACATAAGTTTAATAAAAAACATATCGTTTGACCCATGATAATTTCCCAACGCATAACCGGGTTTTGTATAAAAGAATCACAAATCGAGATGGCTATATCATAGTGTTGTAGAAATTCTTTGAAATGATCAAAAAGTATAAAATGTGGCTCAACCTATAGAAGAATGGCATAAGAATTTGATGAAAGCGCTTCTCTTATTCAATGAAAGAATACTACAAAGCCTATTTCACATATAAGGATGCCAAAGGAGAATAGCTCATGCGTTCAACAAAAAAAGTCAAGACCCAGGCCTGGAGAGAAGGCGACTTTATTTTTAAGGAAATTAGGGCTCCTGTATTTGATCAAAAGGGAAAGTTCAAGCCAAATTGGGCCAAGCTGTGTCTGATCAAGATTATTATGACCGGTGGTGCCGCAATCAATCATCATGGACCTAGATGGCAATCAACTTGGACCAGCTCAAAAAGTAATGCCTTGAGAGAAAAATAAAAAATAAAATAAAAGCTCGCTAGGTTGAAAACCGAAAAGGCGGCTCAGGCAAAAATTAGCACAGCTCGCAAGGCCGAAAACCTAAAAGGGCGACATTGGAAAAAGTTAGGGCATTACAAAAGGAGAGTGTCAATACCCGAGTGAAAATCGAGCTTGAACTATGTTATGGCCTTATTTTACTTTTTGGGATACGTAAGCAGCTTCTTTTAAGAAGTCCAACCACCTTCTTTGTTTTAGTCATCTTTGAATCCGAGTAATGATAAATGCAAATTTATCTTTGAGTTTTGATAATAAAATTGTTTAATTGCAAGAATCGAAAATTTTCAAATAGTTGGGAACCTTTTTCAGATAAATGTGGAATTTTCATTATTTTAGCTGCAATCACAAGGTTTTGGAAATAGAGGGCGGGCACGCAAGTCCCAAACTCTAAAGAAAAAAAAAAGCTACAAAATTCTAAAGACAAAGCAAGTTCTTCAAATCTTTCTTGTTCTTCTCCCTCTTCTTTGTTTCTGCTCTCTTTATCTTGAACCAACCACGCCTTATACTCCTTGGGGAACTCAGTGTGGGGTAGCTCTTGCATCTCCATTAGTGAACGAGATGGTCAAGTCTCCTAATAGCGCACCAGAAATGGGGCCTGAAGAGAAGATGGATACGACCCCATACGTCGTGAAATATGATCTGATCTCGACCAAACTGCCTGGTGTGGATAATAAAAAGAGAACAGCCATAGACCAATCAACAAGACATTTAAGGGATCTGCCACTAGGGGCACTACCAAGTGATGTCTCTTCCAGTCAGTAAAGACAGTATTGTCTCCAAGCTGCCATAGTAGTAACATCGTTGTACCCTTTCGAACCCTATTTCTGTAGAAGATTTACCTTTTCTATTAGCCAGATCTAAAAAGAGAGAAAAGAAATAAGAATCGAGAGAAACCATCAAAATGAGATATATGTGGAGATAGTGGAAAAAGGAGAGAAGAGCGGTAAAATCCAAGAGAAATCAGCAAAAGGAGAGAAGAGCCGTAAAAATTGCAAAAAAAGAAAAAGAAAAAGAGAGATTTGAGTTTCACCTTGGAGAAACAGAGGACTACTGGCAAAAGATGTGATTACACCCGGGTGGATAGCATTAGACCAATCAGGATCTCAGACAGAACTAGAGGCACGAAGTCCTTCCCTGCCCTTATTTGCTCCACAATGTCTACCAGAATAGTGCTAACTCGGCTGTCACAGGAAACCAAAAGGCATCGAGCAAGCAAGCAGATAGTTGAAGTCACCTAGGACACTGATATGACAAAATCTATGTGAATCCCCATTGAAGAAGAAAGAACCCTTTTGGCCAGTTAGACCACAAGGATATATGATGAACAAAAAAGGTATTGACATGAACTCATGGGGGACGAGATTAAGAATGATGATGAACTCCTCTACAGTAGGGCATAACTCTTCAAGACCAAAGCAAAAAATATGAGCCCATGGATCCTAAAACCCGTGTAGCAACCCTTAGCAATGGTTCGTTGATCCAAACCCTAGTGTGCCAGGAAAACCTCTTCCAAATCCTAGTCATATGCGAAGTGTTGTCTAAATTCTTGGTTCGTAAGATGACCCCTAGGCACCCTAAGCCCTAGTACGCTAAGCAAATCTTCTAAGAAAATCTTCCAAATCCTAGAGAACTAGGCACCCTAAGCCCTAGAAAGCCAGGAAAATCTTTCAAGCCCTAGAAAGCCAGGCAAATCCCTCAAGCCCTGGTACGCCAGGAAAATCCCTCAAGACCTAGTACGCTAGATTTCCAAATTCCTAGGTCTTAAAATCAACCTATTAATTCACGGTTATCCTTCCCGATAAATTTAATTTTAAGCTGAAACTTGGCTTTTAATTATTAATTACCCTGCACCTTGTCCCGATTTTTTAAGTCTTAACTCGACTTACTAATTCAATGTCTGACCCCTTGGTCCTCCTCATGACTGTAAACTGACTGGTCCTCCTCATGACCGTAAACTGACTTGGTCCTCCTCATGAATGTAAACTGACTGGTCCTCGTCATGACCGTAAACTGACTTGGTCCTCCTTATGACCGTAAACTGACTTGGTCCTCCTCATGAATGTAAACTGACTTGGTCCTCCTTATGACCGTAAACTGACTTGGTCCTTCTCCTCCTCATGACCGTAAACTGACTTGGTTCTCCTCATGACTGTAAACTGGCTGGTCCTCCTCAAGACCGTAAACTGACTTGGTCCTCCTCATGACTGTAAACTAACTTGGTCTGGTCCTCCTCATGACCGTAAACTAACTTGGTCCTCCTCATGACCGTAAACTGACTCGGTCCTCCTCATAACCCTAAACTGACTCCCATTATACATGTCTGCATCACACTATACCTCTATATTTCATGTGAGCATTTATTCATGTCAGCATCTGCATCATGTTTCTCATCTTGCATTTGCCCCATGAACTACGTTCTGGTTTGATCCCTAGCAAAGAGGGTATGTAGGCAGTTCAATAAAAATTCAAGTACGACCAACATCATATACATGCTTGTGTGTTTGTGGTCTAAGATTGACGTCTCGGTCAAATGGCTGTTGTCTCTGGATCTTTAATATAACTTGCATCACGCGTTGCTATGCAAGTTATATCAAAGAGGGGCAACTGTAGACACCCCAATTTGACCCCACCTAATCTTAGGCGAATCTGATGATAAAAACAGGTGAAATAGTGCCTCAGTACGATCCTCGGGAGGTGATCCAAGCTCGGTATTTGAACCCAGTCATCAAAAACCTTCAAAATCAATGAAATTGTACCGAACCATCGATAATTTGTTGCCCAAGTCATTACCAGAAGTGGCGACCGCCATGTTCATTGTGGCGGCCATCTAGAACCTCTTAAAAACCCTAACCAAAAGTGGCGGCCGCCAACTCCAACATGGCGATCGCTAACTCACATTGTGGCGGCCGCCAATAGAATCTTGTGCAACCTTTTGCAACCCAGTAGCCGCCAACTTCAAATGGCATGACGTGTCCCAAAACGTGTCAAATTGTCATTGGTTGACGAATTCTATAAATACCGTACCCTGGCGTACGTTTTCAGTATGAATTTTGAGTGAGAGAGACTCTGCCGATATACCAAGCGATTCCGATCCCCGACGCTAAAGCCCTGCCGAAATACTAAGATCCGAGCCTCCGACAGTCCCATACCCTAGCTTGGATCATCGCCTGAAGATCAAATTGCTCACCCACATTCCCCAACTTGAGGATTTCTAAGCTATTTAAGTATTTTGCTTTGATCCCTGACCCATCTAAATCCATTTTCTACCCATTTGGAGTTGTTAGGTTTAATTTGGTCAACTCATTTTAATTACGTTCCCGCATTATTTATGTAGTTGCTGTATTCTTACATTGCTTTAAATTCTAATTTTAACTTATTTAGCTTATATGTTTTATTTACTTACCTTCATTTTTAAGCTTATTACAAATTGTTAAATTACTAAATAGTGCTAATATTTTTCTTGACAATTACAACTTATCAATGTTGCTAATTGTTATGATATAAGCACTTACACAACAAATGGTTGTAATAGTCAATATTACACCCATTTAATTCAAACGCTTCATTTCTTTTCATTCCTTTTCTTTTTATGCTAATTTGATGTTTTAGCATTATTTACTTTCTTTTTTCTTTTAATTAGTCTAATTTTCTTTTACTAGCATTTCATTTTATTTCATTTCTTGTATCATTAATTTAATACTCCATTTTAATTCTTAACTTTCATTTAATAGTAACGTAATTTTCTTTCTTAACATTTACTTTTTCTTATAATGTAGTTTTAAAAAGTACTATTTTTTTCTTTTAATTTAATATAATTTCTTTCTTAATGTACCATTTATTTTTCCTTTCTTTACTTATAATATTAGTTTAGGTATTTTTTTATTTTCTTAGCTTTGTTCTAATATTCTAGTATTTTTTTTTCTTCTTATTTTTTTTAGTTTAATGTTTATTTTTCTTTTAAGTATTAGTTTAATATCCTAACTTTTATTTCATTTATTTTCTTTTTCTTTTCTTTTCAATACAATTCATTCTTTTTTTCTCTTCTAGCATTTTCTTTTCTTTCGATATAGCATTTTATTTTTTTTTTATCATCAATTTTATTTTTCCTCATAATGCCCTATCCCTTTTCGTTTAAGTATTCCACTTTCTTTTCTTTAAATGCTAATTCTTCATTTTATTTTCTTTTTAACTTAATATTTATTTTTTAGTTTATACTTTCTATTTTCTTTTTTTTTTCTTTTAATATTAGTGTAATTTTCTTTTCTAGGTTTTTATTTTCTTATTAGCTTTAATAAAGTTCGATTTACTATTTCTTTTCTTGTACTATTAGTGTTTATTTTTCTTATAGAAATTAATTTTTTACTTTCTTTTTCTATAGTTTTATTTTCTTTTTATGACACTTTTTCATTATTTTGTTAAAATTAAAAATCACAAAAAGGCTTTTAAGTTAATTTTCATCTTTAAGTAGTTCATAATTTTTTCTTTTAAAAACACTCAATTATTCTTTTCTTTTCTCCTATTTTTCTTTTCTTCTCTTTTAATCTCTTTTTAAAATATAAAATGTGAACAATTAAATCTTCTTTTCAAAACCTTCATTTATAAGCTTAACTTTTCTTTTATAATATATATATATTTTTATTAAAACCTAAAAATCACAAAAAGCCTTCTAAACTAGCTTTCATTTTTTAAGTGTTATGTTCATTTTATTTATTTTTATTTTTTGTCTATTTTAAAATGCATAAAACGTAAATAGTTAGTTTTTTTTATATATAGTATTTTTTAACCCTTTTTTGGCATCTTTCCATTTTACAAACTCTTTCTTTATTTTCTTTTTTTTCAAATCTCTCTTTAAGTATAAAACCCTTTTTTGTAGAATTTTCTTATGCATTTCTCTCATTTACCTAGTTTATTTTTTTACCTAGTTTTATTTCTTACCTAATTTGTTTTGGTATTACACATGTTTTGATCATTTTTTTTAAAATCATGTTTAGAATAGATTAGCTTATTTTTATTTGCAATCCATGTTTAAGTAATATTAGCAACTTTAGCATATTTTTATTCTTTAAACCAAATCATGCTAGTTTAGGTTGTTTAAACAATATTACATGTGGGTATGTGTACCATGCATCATTTAGTTAAAAATTGCATGCCATAGGACTTAGAATTTTACCGTTTTATTTTGGAGCGTTATGCACATATTTTATATATTTTCTATACTTGATTTTGAATGTTCTCTCTTCACCTCTATTTTTCTTATTTGCATGCACTTGAGAAATTATATTAAAGAACCAATGATGATTAGTAGAGGCCAACCTTACAATTGAGCGAACGGGGTGCCTAACATCTTTTTCGATTCATACCTTAGTCCCCGAACCCTCTTTCTCTGGTTAATATTTTAAAGATTAGTAGCCAATTTTATTTTTCTTAATTTTTCTCAAAAACTAAGTGGCGACTCTATTTTTAACAAAAGGAGTTTTTAAAATTTAGTTTTCAAGGTGTTAACAGATTTTTTCTTTAAAAACATTCTTTGAATTTCTTATATTTGAACATTTTTCCAAAATGACCCCTAAATCCCAAATCCGAGTCATACGGTATTTTCTAGCGACTCTGCTGGGTACTGATTTATAAAATCAAATAAGAGGACTAGATTCGAAAACATCATTGGTTCTTAATAAAATTTCTCATTTGTATTTTTGCATACATATGCATTATTCTTCAAATCCCCCCTGCCTGGTCGACCTGATACCCCGAACGTTAATCCGTTTAGGGAATTATTGGGAAGACGGGCAACCCTTACTGACTGTACGCTATCATAGGTGCAGTAAAAGAGTCCAGGAGTACTGTTTGATCATATTCTGCATGGGAGGTATATACACAGCTCTATTCAGAAGGTACCCTTTTCAATTAACCAAAATTAGGCTTTTGCATATAGTGAACTTAGACCCCCCCAATTGGATGTTGCTAACCCTAGTAGGAGTATGTGTTTTTCTTCATTATATGTTTTGTTTATATATTATTAGGATTATTTTGATCAAATTTAGGCTAATTCTTTCTCTAGGTTCGACCTGGGGTTTCTGTTATCCTTTGTTTAGGCTAGCTTTTTCTTTAGGTTCTTACCCGAGTTTTATTTTTCACCATATTCGGTTTTCTTCCCCGGGTCATGCCCGTGTTTCGTTTTAACACTTCTAGGGTAGTTTTTCTCTCTTTCGAGATCTTTCTGGGTCATTAGTTCCCTCGGCATAGACTCGTTTCTTTCAAACCCTTGAGAGTTATTTCCCTACCGTCATGCTGCCTATTTTTTTTCTTATAATTTTTCAGGTCGAACCAGTTCGGTCAACGTAGCTCTGTTTTCTTGCCGAAGTGCCGTCTGTTTCCTCGTTTTAGATAGACTTTCCCTCTAGAATTTAGTTGATTTTCCTTCTTAACCCTCTTTCTAATTTTCGGGTTATCCTGTTGTGTCTCCAGCACAAGCCCAATAGGGGCATTGTGTCAGTCTCTGTGTTTATCTGCTCTTGGTTCATTATTTTGGAAATTCGAGATAGTTGCCAGAATATTTGCCTGAAAAGAGTCTGATACTAGTTACTCAACTTTTGGGATTCAGGTGTTCTTTGTGAGTTTACCATTGGGCCGAGAAAAGTACAGTCAGCACGTGTCTGGAAAAGATCACTGACATGAAGACTCTGTAGGGTACCCAAACAGTCAGTTGAGATGGTAGGAAATGAGGTGAATCTGACAGCCCTAATGAGGGCAATTGTTGATATACAACGAGCTGTAGAACAGCAGACCCAGGCTCAAGTGCAGTGTCAGGCACAGATTTGGGCAATTTAGGCCCGTATTCCTGTTGTGAATGGATAACCAGATGACACAAATGAGAATGTCAAAGGCTTTTGAGATGACAACCAGGTCCCCGATGGACCACAAGTTGTTCTACCACCACCACGGAACCCTCGTCAGGTGATAGTTGAAGAGGAAAACACTGCGCAGTCCAGAGAATCTGCACTGATTGAGAAGATCGATAGGATGGAAAAGGTCCTCGGAAAAGCCAAGGGAGTTGAGGAATATATGCTCGATGTAGGGGGCTCTGCCTGTTCCCAGATGCTAAATTACCGAAAAAGTTTAAAATACCGGACATGAAAAAATTTGACAAAACCAGGGATGCCAAAATTCATCTTTGAATGTATGTTGGCACCCTCTCACCAATGGGAATTGATGACCAGTTGATGGCTCAGCTCTTTCACCGATCTCTTTTTGGGGCAGCCCAAAAATGGTTTCTCTCCCTGGATAAAGCCAAAATCAGAACTTAGGAAGACATAGCAACAGCTTTTATCAGCCAGTATAGTTACAATGTCCAACTGGATGTAACTATCCAAGAGCTCGAAATGACCCGACAGGAGAATTGAGAGTCTTTTGTTGATTTTTTGACCCGGTGGAGGGGTAAGGCCGCCAAGATGACGAACCGACCCTCTGAGAAAGAACAAGTGAGGATAGTGGTGAAGAACTTGCAGTCCCCGTTGAAGCGTTATTTGATCACGCAGCCACTCTCTACATTCGAGCAATTGTTTGATGCTAGAGTTCAGATAGAAGATGCAATCCAGTCTGGAGATATTAAAAAGATCGAGCCAAGTAAGAAGCCCAGAAGGACTTTCTCCACAAATAACCAGAACCAATCCGCTTTCAGCAACCTTGTGTCCCGCTCAAACGAGGTAAACCTGCTGAACCCATCCTCTTTCCCCCAGCAGTCCAATAATGCCCAACAATTAGATAACAGCCAATAGCAACAGAGGACAAGGAGGGTGTTTACTCCCCTCAACATTTCTTTATCCATCGCCCTGAATCGACTCGTCGAGAAAAGGCTCATCAAACCATTAGACCCCATTCATGTACCTGATCCCCTGCCACTGAGATTCAATGCTTCCCAATACTGTGCCTTCCATCAGGGTTCGGGGCATTTGACTGATAAGTGCATGAGGCTGCGTCATGAGATCCAGAATCTTATTGACAACAAAGTGATCCCGCCACTGTCCGCTGCTCCAAAATCGAATGTAGCAACTAACCCCTCGCCGAATCATGCCTGGCAAGTTGTGATAAATTACATATCTTTGGGGGAATCGAAGGACTCAAGCTAGCACATCTGTTCAGTACACCTACCACGCCCTCATGTTTCAATAACTGAGGATCAGACAGCATGCTCATTCATGATGGTTAGAGGTAGTCGAGATAGGATAGAAGAATAGAATGATAATGCATGGGAATGGTATCAACCGATAATTCAAACCTATCGACAAAAGGAGAAGCGCGATGAAGAAGATGACTGGCCATTAGATTACCCGAGTCGACCTTATGGGTTTGGCTATGCACTTGATGGAATCACCCTTCCCCAACTTTTTGAGGAGGAAGTGTATGTCGATGAGATGCAGTCCTACTGGCTAGTGAGAATCGTGCTAAAATCTGATGGGGCCGAGTGGATTGATTTCTGGGCTGCTCAGGAATAGCAAGTGAATTTTATCGAAGAGAACATCTGGAAGGAAATTGACAATACATGGGCGATTGAAGATGACGAGAAAAGAAGGGAAAGGACAGTCGTTAGTGACCTAAATGATTTGTGGGCATTTAAAAGCCCTCTACACATAGACGAAGTGAGACAGACTGATAATGTGATGCCGAGATTATGGGATCCCGAAGATGGCGTGGAACACCTAACTAGAAGTGGACGACATTTTAAGCCAGCCCAGCTAGAGAAAGGACAGCCAACTGGAAAAAGAAAAGAGACAGAGTAAGAGGAGGAGGAGGATGCTGTATTGAGACAATTGAAAAAGACGCAAGCCAACATCAGTATCTGGGGGTTATTGATGGCTTCGCATAAGCACTGGCAAGCTATTTTGAGGGTGTTGAACAAGGCCAGTGTCCTGATAGATGCAACCCCCGAGCAACTTATTGGGCTTATTCTGCCAGCCGCCGAACCAAAAGTTATTTTCTTTTCTGATAAGGATTTACCCGCTGAAGAAAAAAGTGACAACAAGCCGCTTCACCTCACCATCAAGTGCCTAGAAAAATGGGTCCTGGTAACCCTCATTGATAATGGGTGTACCTTAAATGTTTACCCATTAAAAATGGCTGGCTGCTTAGGGATGAGGCCAGACCAGTTCACTCCCTGCAATCAAGGGCTGCAAGCCTATGAAAACACAAGAATAGATGTACTAGGATTGGTGTCATTCGCCATTTTAGTAGGACCACTAGAGACGTCAATTGAGTTTCACGTGCTAGACGTGCTGGCCTCCTTCAATCTATTGCTGGGCAGGCCGTGGCTGCATGACCCAAATGTCCAGGAAGTACCGTCTACCCTTCACCAAAAATTAAAATTGATAAAGAATTGGGTAGTTCTGACCATTCATGGAGAGGACAGTATTCACCCTCCGAAAGGAGGAGAGGGCACAACTCTGTTAGAAGTTCAGCATAGTGAAGATGACGTGTTGCTCAACAATTTTTAGTTTGATGAGGCACAGGTTGTTTAGACGCTGATGAATGAGAAAAAATGTATGTTAACCCGTGGGCCGTAACAATGATGAGAAAAATGTTCTTCCCTAGCATGGGATTAAGGCGAAAGCAGTAGAGAATCTCGAAACCCATTCAGGTATTGCTGACTTCGTACCATTTCAGTCTTGGGTATAAACCAACAGAAGAAGATCTAGAAGGACCTAGAAGGGGAAGAAAGGCTAATTATTCTGGGACACTCAATTGATACTTCGTCAAGGAAGGGGAAGATTTCCCGTATTGTGGCTTTCTAGAGCCATGGATTGACGAAGAAACTCATCAAAAACTTCCAGGATTGGTGATCTTTTTCAGCCATCAGTTGTCTAACACAGAGGAGGAAGAGGCATTAGAAGGGAAAGAATAAGGAAAGAATGACCAAGAGGAAGACTGGGCCGACAAGCTCGATGATACTGACATGGGAGTACTGTTTAATGAGAAAATGGCTCAGCTGTAGGTGACTGATCAGGGCTGCTTCATGATGGATTTCGGAGCACTAGTGGACTACACCAAGCTTAACGTCGATGCGGCTGCAAAAGAGGTGGAGAATTGGACTATCGAGTCTGGTGATGAATGCATTGTTTATCTTGAGTTCAGGATTAAATGAGAGTCTATAATCGAGGGCGGATCTATTGACACACCTCTTTCTACTTTTACTATCGAGTTTGTAATTCCCTTGGCTCTTAATAAAATGAACAAGATTTTCGGTTACTCTTCTTTGTTTGATTTATTTCATACGCTTTTCGACAATTTTGAATTCGACGGGGATATCCCCAAAGAAATAAAACTTTTAATAAAAAGAGAAGAAGAAATGTGTGCCCAACCATTAATTGAAGAAACTTTGTCAATAAATTTAGGTAATGAAACTAATCCATAAAACGTTCAAATTGGTTCTTTATCTCTAACTGAACAAGAACAATTAGTAACTTTATTAAAAAAATTCAAAGATGTATTTGCATGGCCTTACGAAGATATGCCCGGAATTGACCCCGATATTGTCCAGCACCATATCCCTTTATACCTTGATGCTAAGCCGGTCAAACAAAAATTAAGACGAATCCGGCCAGAATGGGCTCTGAAGATCAAAGAAGAAGTTGTCAAACAGATCAGTGATGGATTCCTGATGGTAACCGAGTATCCAAAATGGGTGGCTAACATTGTTCTGTTACTGAAGAAAGATGGTCGTATCCGAGTCTACGTGAATTTTTGAGACCTCAACAAGGCTAGCTCGAAGAATGATTTTTCACTACCACACATTGACGTCTTAGTCGACAGTACTGCGGGGCATGCCTTGTTATCATTCATGGATGACTTTTCTGGGTACAACCAGATCTTGATGAATCCCGTAGATAGAGAAAAGACGACATTCACCACGCCTTGGGGTACCTATTGTTATCGTGTGATGCCGTTTAGTTTGAAAAATGCAGGGGCAACCTATCAAAGGGCTGCCACTACCTTACTACATGACATGATACATAAGGAGGTTGAAGTGTACGTGGACGATATGATAGTCAAGTCCAAGGACCGGGAGGGCCACATCACAACTCTACGAAAATTCTTTGAAATGATTCGAAAATATAAAATGAGGCTCAATCTGCAAAAGTTTGGATTTGGAGTCACTACCGGGAAAATGCTTAGATTCATGATCACGCAACGAGGCATTGAAGTCGACCCTTCAAAGATCAAAGAAATTTTGGAAATGCCTCCTCTGAGGACCGAACGAGAAGTCAGGAGCTTTCTAGGTAAAATACAGTTTATCAGACAGTTCATCGCAAAATTGACGACTACCTGTGAGCCACTCTTCTGTTTGTTGAAGAAAGGAGTCAAGTTTGAATGGGATTAGAAATGTCAAGACACCTTTGAGGCCGTATGTTAATTCCTATAGAACCCACCTGTTCTAGCTCCTTCCGAACCTGATAGGCCACTGATCCTCTATTTGTCAATGACTGATTCAGCTATGGGATGTATGTTGGCACAAGAAGGTGAAACTGGAGTAGAAAGGGCTATCTACTACTTAAGCAAGAAGATGACAGGATCAGAAGTACGATACACATCGCTGGAGAAGACATGCTGGGCCTTGGTTTGGGCTTCCCAAAAATTAAGGCATAATATGCTGTCTTTCACAGTGAGCATCATCTCTCGGATGGATCCGTTGAAGTATTTGTTCAAAAACCCAGCACTGACAGGAAGGCTAGCTCAATGGTTGTTGCTATTATTAGAGTTCGATCTAAAGTACGTCACCCGGAAGTCAGTTAAAGGCAGGGCAGGGGCAGAATTCTTGGTCGATCAACCAATTGAAGGAGGCAAAGACACGAAGTTCCAGTTCCAGACGAACAGTTGATGAGAGTCGGGGATGATAAGTGGACTTTATATTTCGATGGTGCATCCAATCAATATGGCTATGGAATAGGAGTCCTTCTTGTCACTCCCGATGAATCACATATCCCATTGTCTCTAAAACTCAATTTTGAAGTCACTAACAATCAGGTTGAGTATAAAGCATGTTTAGCTAGATTGGAGGCAACCTTAGAACTAGGGACAAGGAAGCTGGAAGTCATCAGAGATTCATCACTAGTGGTTTCACAAGCTAGAGGAGAATGGAAGGTCAGGAACGTGACATTGATTCTCTACCATCAGGAGTTAGAGAAGCTGATACCGTGCTTTGAATCAGTGATTTTCACTCGTGTACCAAGAATGCAGAACAAGTTTACCGAAGCACTTGCCACCCTAGCATCCATGATTGACATACCACCCGGGGATCGGATGAGACCTTTGATAATTGAGCAAAAGAGGAAGTTGAAATATGAGATGACAGTTACTATTGAAGAAAGCACTGGCGGATTTCCATGGTACTTTGACATTCAGAGCTTCGTAGAGAAAAGAGAATATCCCAAGTTTGCCAGTAAAAAGGACAAAAGGGCAATACGATGACTATCTGCACAGTTTGTCATTTGTGGTGGTAGACTGTACAAACGAGGACATTATGGGGTCAATAAGCTATGCGTAAACGCAGAAGAAGGTCAAGAGTTGATGAAAGAGATACATACAAGGGTCTGTAGGCAACACATGAGCGGAAATATATTAGCCAAGAAGATCCTACGACAAGGATACTTTTAGATGACAATGAAGATATATTGTATACTGTTCGTGCAGAGGTACCATAAGTGTCAGATTCATGCAAATCTTATGCATGTTCCCCGTCTCAATTGTATAACCTGACGTCACCATGGCCATTCTCAGTATGGGACATTGATGTGATTGGCAGAGTAACACCGAATGCATCCAATGGACATGAGTTTATCTTAGTGTCTATTGATTATTTCACCAAGTGGGTAGAAGCAGCTTCCTACTCGGTATTGAAGGCCTCCCATGTCGCTAAGTTTGTCAAGCAAAACATCATTTGCTGATATGGGGTACCACATGAAATCATCTCGGATAATGGCCCACATTTCCAAGGAGAGGTTCTGGATCTTTTCAAGGAATACCGGATAGTGGCTCACAAGTCCTCACCACATAGGAAGTAGACCAACGGGGCAGTCAAGGCAGCAAACAAGAATATCAAGAAGATTCTTCAAAAGATAATCAACTCACACAAAGATTGGCCGAAACATCTACCATTTGCACTCTGGGGATACCAAACGTCAATCCGAACTTCAACAAGAACAACGCCATACTCTCTAGTGTATGGGTTGGAAGTCGTACTCCCAATTGAGGTGGAAACCCCTTCACTAAGAGTAGTAGCCGAGGCTAATATCTCAGAAGTAGAATGGCAGAGGAACCAGATGGAAGAGTTGCACTTGTTTGATGAAAGAAGGCTACAAGCTCTGTTTCATGTATAAGGGTACCAGAGGAGGATAGCTCGAGCATTCAATAAGAAAGTCAAGACCCAGGATCTTAGAGAAGGAGATCTGGTCTTAAGAGAAATCAGAGCTCCTATCTTTGACCCAAGGGGGAGGTTTAAGCCAAACTGGTCCAGACCGTTTCTCATCAAAACCATCATGACCGGTGGTGCAGTCATTATCATAGATTTGGATGGCAATGTATTCTCCACTGTAGTTAATCCCGATCAACTCAAAGAGTACTATCCTTGAGGTAAAAATAAAGATAAAATAAAAGTTCACTGAGTTGAAAACAGAAAAGCTAACTCAGGCAAAAGTTAGAGCAGCCCGCAAGGCCGAAAATTCGAAAGGGCGACCTTGGCAAAAGTTAGGGCATTACAAAAAGATAGCGTCAATACCCGAGTGAAAATTAGGCCCGAACTACGTTATGGCCTGATTCCATCTTTTTGGGATACGTAGGCCGCTTCTTCTTTTAAGAAGTCCGGCCACATTCTTTATTTTTAACCATTTTTACACATAAGTAAGACCAATGCAAATTAATTTTTGAATTTTAATAATACAGTCATTTAATTAAACTAAGAAAGCTTCGGATAAATTTAAACCAACATGAACATGAAGTGGGAGTTTTCATTACTTTAATTTAGAATTACAAAGTCTTTTTTTTAAAGAAGGGCACGTAAGTCCCAAACTCTATAAAACAAACAAAAAAGGAAAGCTGTGGAATTTTCAAAACAAAGTAGAGGTTCTCAAATCCTCCTCCTTTTCGCCGTTTGTTTCCCCTCTTCTCTAACTTTTTTCTCCCTATCTTGTGTCAATCATGTCTTGTATTCAACAGAAAGCTCAAGACATTGTAATTCCTGCATCTCCATACGTGAATGAGAAGGCCAGGCATCCTGATACTATTCTAGAAAAGGAGCTCGCAGTGCAGAAGAAAATAGACGACCTCGGATGCTGGTAGATATGATCTGACTTCGCCCGAACTGCTGCATGATCCTATGAGGATAGTAGAAAGTAGTCTGACACAGACCAATCAGCAGAACGCCAGGGTGATCCATAGTGGTCAGAGTCATAGCGGGAATCCGCCACCAAGAGCACTGCCAGGTAATGTCTGGGCCAGTCAGAGAAGCAAGATACTGTCGCCAAGATGCCTTAGTGTCACATATCTGATAACACGGGCGGTAAAGGAAGGCAGCGGCATTGTGCGTATCAGTAGGAGGCTTCTGTATAAGATTTACTTTCTCCATCAGCCAGATCTGTAACAAGAGTTAAAATAGTAAGAGAAAGGCTTTGCAGTATGACAGAGAACTTGATACAGAGGAAAATGCAAAGCTCACCTGAAGAAGTAAGGGCTGCCAGCAAAGGTAGTGGTCTCACCACGATGAACAGCGTCCAAACCCAGTAGTGTCTCAGCTACAACAAGTGGCACGAAGTCTTTACCCATCCACATTTGGCCAGCAATGTCAACCAGGGCACAACTAACCCACCCATCGGAAGGGCATAACGACGCCGTAACTGAAAGTCTAGATCGCCGAGGTCACCCGTAGGATGAAACCTCTCAATAAGCCATGGGATGTCAAGACAGTCACCCGAGGTCAGAAGTGTTAGGATTGGTATACTGAAAACTATGTTTTTAGTATTCAATTTTATTTTTAATAAAATTAATTTTCTATTTTATGAGAATCTTTATGAGCAATGTATGTATATCATTTATTTGTT
>JAOTRH010078109.1:0-17385 GCA_034768845.1 Heliamphora exappendiculata
TAATAGGAGACTCAAAACCCTAATCATCCTCCTCTAGTTGCCGCCCCCCTCTCTCTCTTTTTGGCAATTTCATTATTACTTCTTGGAGACTAAGTGTGAGAAGAAACCAAAGAAGAAAAGAACTTCGACCGGCATTGGTGCCCACACACCGTGATGGTCGTAGCGCGTCCGGGATATACGTGAGAAGATTTTCAAGTCGTCTTCAACGTATTCGGGAGTTTTTGAAACTTTTCGACAAGTTTCATAAAGGTATAACAATATTTAGATTAATACCGTTCTTATTTTTCATGAGAAACGCACGCGCCATTTTTTACGGTCACAGCGCCAGTTCTAAAATTTTTTCCGCATCCCAACATTTAGTTGAGCCTTGGGTTGAAAAACCTGTTTTGCGTCAAAAAATAGTTTGCCCAGCAGTTCAGTCGACTGGACTGGTGTCTCCAGTCGACTGGATCGTCTGTTGGTGGGTTCAGTCAACTAGACTGAGGCATCCAGTTGACTGAGGTGTGGTGGTGGAACAGTTCCAGTGTTTTGGAATACCTTCAGTCGACTGCGTTGGACCCTTCAGTCGACCGAACGACCCTTTAGTAGACTGGATCAATCGATTGGGTGACCTTTTTGTCGAGCCTATATATATTCTAGGGGCTATTTTGTTTGGGAAAATTCATTTTCTTGCCTTCTCTCTGCCTTATGTCTACATAATTGGGTTGCCCGGGCCTAGTTTTCAACATCAGCTTGTGGATCCTTGCTATTCGCGCTGCTAGCTTCGTGTTCGTCCGATCAAATTCTTGTTCCAACGAGGTTCAATTTTTGTGGCTTCAAGTTTTGACTCGTCGAGGTAGGATTCTGGATCCTACTGTTGTTAATGGGTATTATATGCAATTATATGTGTTTTTACTAGGTAGAAAATACATTAAATGTGGTTTTTATGTTTAAACCTTGGTTTGTGGGTAAAAAGTGGGTTTTACGCCTTTCTTAGTTTTTATACATGATTCGAATGTGTTGATATCGGTGGTTTTCAAAAGGAGGTTTGAAAACGAGGTATTTTTTGGGATTTGTGAAAAATGTGTTTTTAAGAGGTTTGGAGCTAACCCTCGGTGTTGAGTCTCAACTTTTTAACATTTTGTTGGAAATAGCTGTTGATCTCCATGGGTTGATGGATTGGATCATTTTTTACATGTTCGATGTATAATTATTTTGTGGGTTTTTCTAGTTAAGCTACAGTGAGTTTTTAAATGAATTCTATAGATATACCGTGACAGTGGGTGTGATGAGTTGGGTTTCTATTGCTCCTTGGTGGAAGTCCAAAAACGTGCGTAGAGTGGGTTCCCTATGGTCCATCGGATTAATCCCAGTAAATGTGGTATTGGATACTTCTTCCATCGGTCGTGGAAATCTGTAAAGAGTCAGTTGCCCCCGTGAGTGGCGTCGTTGTTGTAACTCCGTATATAAGTTGTCATTACCTAGTGGTCCTTTAGTGGTTCAGGACTAAGGTAATGGGCAGGAGTTTATAGTTGTTACCTTTGTCCTCGTACGTGTCAGAGTCGGTACATAGGATTTCGTTTTATTTCTTTCTCGTTGGCTGTGTGGCCCGAGTGGAGAATACTATTTTATTACAGCTTATTGTTTTATTTTCCTCGGTAGTGTGTTTCGAGTGGGAAAATTACGTTTTATTCTGAGTGGAAAATCATGTTTTTTATTACTGTTTTTCCTTAACTGTGGCATGATATATGTGTTGATGATATGTATAGTTTTAAAGATGGAAAACTTGTGATTTTTTAGAGAAAAACTTTTTTTTGGCTATGTGGCTGAGTCTGTATGCTTATGATTGCATAACTTACTTTACAGTTTTACTGTCTATTCCTATTGAGCTTCGGTTCACGATGTGAGATTTTGTTGTAAAACCTTTTCAGGTGAACATGAGGGGTTGACCTAGATGCCTGTGGTGGCAGAAGACTTGCTGTAGTTTTTTCTATTTTTGAGACGTGTAGTTTTACATGCGATGCCTATTTTTGGAGGCGAGTTTTGTACGCCTTGAGGTGATATACTTATTCATGTATGGAACTGCATCTTTACGGTTTACAGAGATGAACTTGGGAACTCTTTTATCCAAATGTTGTATATTTTGAGTTTGTGGTTTTCCAACAACAAATCCTATTTTCATAAACGGCGTTTTGGCGGGCTTTCACATGACCCTGGTGTTTGAGGT
Organism: Heliamphora exappendiculata; assembly: GCA_034768845.1. Lineage (NCBI taxonomy): Eukaryota > Viridiplantae > Streptophyta > Magnoliopsida > Ericales > Sarraceniaceae > Heliamphora > Heliamphora exappendiculata. The sequence goes on from JAOTRH010078109.1 coordinate 2,207, forward strand.
GTGACAACTTGGTATCAGAGCTCTGAGTTCGAATACCTAAGAGCCATGAGAAAGAGGGTATATCACCTTGTGAGGATGTGCATGTGCTTGATTGTATGTGTTTAAGCATTTTCTAAACATACGCATGATAGCCTGTTCAGCATGATAGTTGTGTATACGTAGATATGGAGATTGGATCTTAGGATTGATTAGCCTTTCCTTCGGGCGTTTGGATTAACAAACTTAGGAGCCAAGTTAGAGACACGATCCGCGGATGTGATTTCTAGCAAGGAATCTAAGTAGGTTAGCCAAAGTGACGCGTCAATCTTGTTGGTTCACCTCGATATGTGAGATGTGTTGACATGATCTTAAGTGGCTATATGTTAGCACGCTAATGTGTATTATGTCTTTTACGTTAGCAATAACATGCTGTATGGACGCTTATCCTGTTATGTTGCTTTCGTATAAAGTTATGTCCACGCAAGGAGGACAAGGCCGTGGTCGAGGCTGTGGCCTTGGTTCTGGCCAAAAGGACGTTCCAGTCTCAAATATTGGGGATGCTAATGCACCCCAAGGACCTATTGACGGAGTAGGTCTGTTGCGTGAGATGGTAGGCTCCATTCGGCAGCTAGCCGAGACCTCTAGGGGAAGAGAGAGTTTACCTGAACCGAGGGCGACAGTCGCAATACGTGAGTTTCAACGTCTGGACCCTTGTACCTTTTATGGGATCCCAATCCCACGGTAACCATGGAATGGCTAGAGCTAGTTACCAGGATCTTTGACACGCTTCTGATAGAGAAAGATGATCTGAGAGTTACTTCTGCTGCCTTCCAACTGAGGGAGAGTGCTCACATGTGGAGGAAGTTTGCCAGGATTACTGTAGGAGGCACTTGGGAGGCTTTCACAAAGGTATTTCTGGAGAAATACTTTTCGGCGACTTTGAGGGGTCGCTACAGAGAGGACTTCCTTTTTCTCACTTAGGGGACGATGACAGTAGTCGTGTATGAGGCTGAGTTTACTAGCTTATCCCAATTTGCACAAGAGATCGTGTCCACTGATGAGTTCTGGGAGAAGAGGTTCAAGAGGGGTTTGAGGCTCGCTATCCAAGAAAGAGTGGCAGCATTTAGGATGTAGGTTTTTATAGAGTTAGTGGAGACCGCCATAAAGGTGTAAGATACTCTGAACGAGATGCGCAGAGACAGAGATAGTGCAAGTCAGCAGGACGGGGGACATGCATAGTCTCGGGGATGCAAGGACAAGCATCAGTGGACATCTGGTCCGAGTTCGTAACAAGTGGGGTCGTACCAGCCACAGTCTTCTGCATCCTCGCCTCCCGTAGTCTCAACAGGAAGGTCGGATCAGAGAGAGCTTATTTGTCATAGATGCAGACGACCAGGGCATCGTGCGGCAGAATGTCGGAGTCCAGCACCTGTTCAGGTATAGTCGAAGTCGCTGCCTCAGAGGAGGGAGCCGGTGACACGTTTTGGGGGTGGCCAGTCTGAGCACATCCGTAGGAACTGCCCCAGAGTAGGGAGTTTGCAGAGTATAGCTGAAGTACCTGTTACTTCATCTGCCCATGGACGCCAGCCATCTAGATCTGCAGAATGGGATGCTTCAGTACAGTCGGGTACACAGTCGACAATTCAGGGCCACAATAGACCAGCCAGAGCATATATTCTTGCAGACCCTAGTTCATCCAGAGCACCGGTCGTGCCCGATGCTGCTGCTACCACCTCTATGATTAGAGGTACTCTTCTAGTCTATAGATCATGGGCCAGTGTTCTCATTGACACAGGAGCATCGCATTCATTTTTATCCTCTGCATTTGCATCTACTTTGGGGTTAAAAACAGACTTGTTGGGTAGTGCTTTAAGTGTGGAGACCCCAGTCAGTGGGAATGTGATGTTGAGTCGTGTGTGTAGATCCTGCGTGTTGGAGGTCCCCGGTTATTATTTAATGTTTAATTTTATCATTCTGGGCATGACCACATTTTATGTCATCCTAGGGATGGATTGGCTGATCACCTATCGTGCCTTCACTAATTGTGATCGACGGAGGGTAAAAATTTGTACAACGGCGGGAGATTGCTTTTGTTTCGTGGGTGACCTGGATGAGGGTTTGATGTCTATGCCGGGTGCTATGCGGAACTAGGTCAACCTGAGTTTCCTCTTTTCAGCTCTCATGTTGGATGAGGTGGTTAGGGTTCGAAGAGTGTTACCTCCGGTGGTTTGCGACTATCCAGATGTCTTTCCTGACGATCTATTCGAGTTACCCCCGAGCCGTGAGGTGGAGTTCTCTATTGATTTGATTCCAGGAGATGCTCCCATATCTGTGCCGTCTTTTCGCTTTGCACCAGCTGAGTTGCGTAAACTCATGATACAGCTTCAGGAGTTCCTAGATATGGGGTTTATGCACCCAAGTAATTCGCCGTGGGGAGCTCCTGCTCTTTTTGCTAAGGAGAAGAATGGATCCTTGCAATTGTGTATCGATTACTGGAAGATGAATCAGATGATAGTGAAGAATAAGTATCTTATGACAAGGATTGATGCTTTTTTTGATCTGTGTCTTGGGGAGACAGCGACGGGTGTTACCTTATTTTCAGTAGTTTCACGACAAGTGTTGATGGCACGTGTACTAGAGGTTAAGCAGACGGATCAAGAATCTCAGATGATACGAGATCAGGTTGCTAGTGGAGAGGACACAGTGCGTTGGGTTGTGAGTTCAGATCAGGGTTTGAGACTGGCTGGGAGTTTAATTGTTTTAGAGGCATGCCGTGCAGATATACTACATGAGTGTCATCATTCTCGCCATACAGTGCATCCTGGAGGCACGAAGATGTACCATGATCTACCCCGTTAGTTCTGGTGGACGGGAATGGAGAGGGATGTGATCCAGCTTGTTTCTAGATGCCTTACATGTCAAAAGGTAAAGGAAGAACACCAGAGACCGGGCGAATTGTTACAGCCATTGCCGATATCAGAATGGAAGTGGGAGAATGTCACGATGGACTTTGTGTCCGAACTTTCTCGATCACCTAAGGGACACAATGTCGTATGGGTTGTGGTTGATAGGTTGACGAATTCTGCACGCTTTCTCCCCATCCACATGAAGGATTCAACGGATAGACTAAGTAGATTGTATGTCAGAGAGATAGTCCGGTTGCATGGAGTGCCAGTGTCTATTGTTTCTGACCGAGACCCACGCTTCCCATCGTGCTTCTGGCAGAGTCTTCAGGAGGCTTTGGGGACGAGCTTAATGTTCAGTATTGCTTTTCACCCCCAGATGGATGGCCAGTCTGAGAGGATTATACAGATTCTAGAGGATATGTTGCGGGCATGAGTACTTGATTTTAGAGGTTCTTGGGAGGATCAGCTATCATTGGCAAAGCTTGCATACAACAATAGCTATCTGTCCAGTATTGGAATGGCACCGTATAAGGCTTTGTATGGTAGACCGTGTAGGTCACCAGTATGTTGGACAGATGTGGGAGAGACCAGAGTCTTAGGACCCGACATGGTACGGGTGACGACATAGAAGGTTGTCGTTATTCGTCAACGCCTTGTGACATCTCAGAGTCTCCAGAACAGTTATGCAGATAAGAGGAGATGACCTTTGGAGTATGCAGTGGGGGATCCCGTGTTCCTAAAGGTCTCGCCACGTAAAGGTTTGATGAGGTTTGGTCGCAACGGAAGCTATCATTGCGCTTTATTAGACCTTTTGAGATCCTAGAACAAATTAGAGTGGTTGCATACCGCCTGGCCTTGCCACCTCAGTTGGCGTTTGTGCATAACGTATTCCACATTTCTATGCTTTGGAGGTACGAGCCTGATCCTTCACATGTGTTAGATTGGGCTAAGCTGCGGGTTAATGAGGATGTTACTTACGAGGAGCGTCCACTGAATATCACAGACACAAAGGAGCAAGTGTTGAGGGGCAAAACAATTGCTTATGTCAAGGTCCTATGGCTTCATCACGGGGTTGAAGAAGCCACGTGGGAGCTTGAGTATGAAATGCATGCTAGATACCCGGAGCTATTTACCTCGTGATCTTGTAGTAAATTTCAGGGACAAAATTCCTTAAGAGGGGGAGAGTTGTGAGACCCAGACCCGTCTCTTTTTGAGATATTTATATATGTTAGATGTGTTTCTTTCAGTATATGTATCTCTTTGGTGTATGGTTTATGTTTCAAAGTCTTAGAACAGCATGTGTAGATGTGTTTTACGCTTTCCCGAATTTGGTTGAGACCTATTTAGTTGAGCCTTGGGTTGAAAAACCTGTTTTGCGTCGAAAAATAGATTACCCAGCAGTTCAGTCAATAGGTCTGGTGTCTCCAGTCGACTGGATCGTCTGTTGATGGGTTCAGTCGACTAGACTGAGCCATCCAGTCGACTGAGGTGTGGCGTTGGAAGAGTTCCAGTGTTTTGGACTACCTTCAGTCGACTGAGTTGGACCCTTCAGTCGACCGAACGGCCCTTCAGTCGACTGGATCAGTCAACTGGGCAACCTTTTTGCCGAGCCTATATTTATTCTTGGGGCTGTTTTGTTTGGGAAAATTCATTTTCTTCCCTTCTCTTTGCCTTCTCTCTATATATTTGGGTTGCTCGAGCCTAGTTTTTGACAATCAGCTGGTGGATCGTTGCTATTCACGCTGCTAGCTTCGTGTTCGTCCGATCAGATTCTTGTTCCAACGAGGTTCGATTTTCATGGCTTCAAGTTTTGACTCGCCGAGATAGGATTCTTGACCCTATTGTTGTTAATGGGTGTTATATGCAAATATTTGTTTTCACTAGGTAAAAAATACATTAAATGTGGTTTTCATGTTTAAACCTTGGTTTTTGGGTTAAAAGTGGGTTTTACGCCTTTCTTGGTTTTTATACATGCTTCGGATGTGTTGATATGGGTGGTTTTCAAAAGGAGGTTTGAAAATGAGGTATTTTGTGGGATTTGTGAAAAATGTATTCTTTGGATGTTTGGAGCTAACCCTAGAGGTTGAGTCTCAACTTTTTAACGTTTTTTTGGAAATGGTCGTTGATCTCCTTGGGTTGATGGATTATAACATTTTATACATGTTTGATGTATAATTATTTTGTGGGTTTTCGTAGTTAAGCTACGGTGGATTTTTAAATGAATTCTATAGATATACCGTGACAGTGGGTGATGAGTTGGGCTTCTATTGCTCCTTGGTAGAAGTCCAAAAATGTGCACAGAGTGGGTTCGCTACAATCCCTTCGGTTAATCCCCGTAAACGTGGTATTGGATGCTTCTTCCATCGGTAGTGGAAATCCGTAAAGAGTTGATTCCCCCGTGAGTAGCGTCGGTGGCCCCCGTGAATGGCGACGTTGTTGTAATTCCGTATAGAACTTGTCATTACTTAGCAGGCCTTTAGTGGTTCAGGACTAGGGTAATGGGCAGGAGTCTATAAATGTTACCTTTGTCATTGTGTGTGACAAAGTCGGTGCATTGGATTTCATTTTATCTCTTTCTCCTCAGCTGTGTGGTCCGACTGGAGAATACTGCTTTATTATGACTTATCGTTTTATTTTCCTCGGTTGTGTGTTCCGAGTGAAAAAATAATGTTTTATTCTGAGTGGAAAATCATGTTTTTTATTATTATTTTTCCTTAAATGTGGCATGATATCTGTGTTGATGATCTGCATAGTTTTAAAGATGGAAAACTTGTAGTTTTTTAGAGGAAAACCTTTTTTGGCTCTGTGGATGAGTTTGTATGCTTCTGACAGTATAACCTGCTTTACAGCTTCACTATCTATTCTTATTGGGCTTCGGTTCACGGTGTGAGATTTTGTTGTAAAACCTTTTCAGGTAAACATGAGGGGTTGACCTAGATGCCTGTGGTGGCAGAAGACTTGCTGTAGTTTTTTCTATTTTTGAGACATGTAGTTTTACATGCGATGCCTATTTCTCAAGGCGAGTTTTGTACGCCTTGAGGTGATATACTTATTCATGTATGGAACTGCATGTTTACAGTTTACAGAGATGAACTTGGGAACTCTTTTATCCAAATGTTGTATATTTTGAGTTGGTGGTTTTCCAACAACAAATCCTATTTTCATAAACGGCGTTTTGGTGGACTTTCACGTGACCCTGGTGTTTGGGGTGTGACAACTTGGTATCAGAGCTCTGAGTTCGAATGCCTAAGAGCCATGGAAAAGATGGTACATCACCTTTTGAGGATGTGCGTGTGCTTGATTTTATGTGTTTAAGTAGTTTCTAAACATACGCATGATAGCCTATTGAGCATGATAGTTGTGTATATGTGGGTATGAAGGTTGGACCTTAGGATTGATTAGTCTTGCCTTCGGGCGTTTTGATTAACAAACTTGGGAGCCAAGTCAGAGACGCGTTTCGCGGATGTAATTTCTAGCAAGGAATCTAAGTAGGTTAACCAAAGTGACGCGTCATTCTTGTTGGTTCACCTCGGTATGTGAGATGTGTTGACATGATCGTAAGTGGCTATATGTTAGCATGCTAATGTGTATTATGTCTTTTACATTAGCAATCACATGCTGTATGGACGCTTATCCTGTTATGTTTCTTTCGTATAGAGTTCTGTTCACGCGAGAAGGATGAGGCCGTGGTTCTGGCCAAAGGGAGGTTTCGGTCCCAGATATTGGGGATGCTAATGCACCCCAAGGAACTTTTGACATAGTAGGTCTGTTGCGTGAGATAGTAAGCTCCATCTGGCAGCTGGCCGAGGCCTCTAGAGGAAGAGAGAGTGTACCTGAACCAAGGGCAACGGTCGCAATGCATGAGTTCTGACGTCTGGACCATCCTACCTTCTCTGAGGATCCCAATCCCAGGGTAGCCACAGAATGGCTGGAGCTAGTTACCCGGATCTTAGACATGCTTTAGATAGAGGAACATGATCTAAGAGTTACTTTTGCTACCTTCTAGCTGAGGGGGATTGCTCACATGTGGTGGAAGTTTGCCAGGACTACAGTAGGAGGCACTTGAGAGGCATTCACAATGATATTCTGGAGAAATACTTTCTGGCAACTTTGAGGGATCACTACAGAGAGGACTTCCTCTTTCTGACTCTGGGGATGATGACAGTAGTCGTGTATGAGGCTGAGTTTACTAGCTTATCCCAGTTTGCACAGGAGATCGTGCCTAGTGATGAGTTCTAGGCAAAGAGGTTCGAGAGGGGTTTGAGGCCCGCTATCTGAGACAAGTGGCAGCATTCAGGATGCAAATTTTTCTTGAGTTAGTGGAGACCGCCAAAAAGGTGGAAGATACTATGAACGAGATGCACAAAGACAGAGATAGTAGGAGTCAGCAGGACGGTGGACGCGCACAGTCCTAGGGACACAAGGACAAGCGTCAGCGGATATTTAGTCCGAGTTCGTATCCAGTGGGGTCGTACCAGCCACAGTCTTCTGCATCCTCGCCTCCCGTAGTCTCAACGGCAAGATCGGATCAGAGAGAGCTAATTTGTTATAGATACAGACGACCAGGCATCGTGCGCCAAAATGCCAGAGTCCAGCACCTGTTCAAGCACAGTCGCAGTCGTAGTCGCAGGCGCAGGGGAGGGAGCCAGTGACATGTTTTGAGTGTGGCAAGTCTAGGCACATCCGTAGGAACTGCCCCAGAGTAGAGAGTTTGCATAGTACAGCTGGAGTACCTATTACTTCATCTGCCCATGCATGCCAGCCATCTAGATCTGCAGAATGGGATGCTTCAGTACAGTCGGGTAGATAGTCGACAGTTCAGGGCCACAATAGACCAGCCAGAGCATATATTCTTGCAGACCCTAGTTCATCCAGAGCACCGGTCGTGCCCGATGCTGCTGCTACCACCTCTATGATTAGAGGTACTCTTCTAGTCTATAGATCATGGGCCAGTGTTCTCATTGACACAGGAGCATCGCATTCATTTTTATCCTCTGCATTTGCATCTACTTTGGGGTTAAAAACAGACTTGTTGGGTAGTGCTTTAAGTGTGGAGACCCCAGTCAGTGGGAATGTGATGTTGAGTCGTGTGTGTAGATCCTGCGTGTTGGAGGTCCCCGGTTATTATTTAATGTTTAACTTTATCATTCTGGGCATGACCACATTTTATGTCATCCTAAGGATGGATTGCCTGATTACCTATCGTGCCTTCATTAATTGTGATCGATGGAGGGTAAAAATTTGTACAACGGCGGGAGATTGCTTTTGTTTTGTGGGTGACCGGGATGAGGGTTTGATGTCTATGCCGGGTGCTGTGTGGAACTAGGTCAACCTGAGTTTCCTCTTTTCAGCTCTCATGTTGGATGAGGTGGTTAGGGTTCGAAGAGTGTTACCTCCGGTGGTTTGCGACTATCCAGATGTATTTCCTGACGATTTATTTGAGTGTTAGATCTAGGCAACCCAAGAGGGGACGGTGAATTGGGTCTTTTAAAAAAATTAACAATTTTAAAACTTTTTTTGAAAACTTTTTAATATTGCAATAAAGCAAGATATGTAAATATTTAAGCAATGCAAATATTAAAATATGAGGGATAGAGATATAGAACCAGACACCAGAGATTTATAGTGGTTCGGCTTTATCCTAGCCTACATCCACTCCTCAAGATCTCCCTTGAGTATTTCCACTATTCAGAATACTTCACGGGCGTATTCCAAGCCTTTACAAGCTTCAAGACTTCACTTGAGCTATCTGAATGTTTACGGGCACATTCAACGCCTTATACAGCTTCAAGAAGATCCTACGTAAACAAGCTTCTATTTTTTTCTAAGCTCTCTTGAACTCTTCTTTGATGAGTTTCACTCACTCACTCAAAATCTAAAAGGTGACTCACCCTTGATTACAATAAATGAGGGGTAATAAATAAAGAACACTCACTCTCTTTACAGAAATGATTTACAATAAATAAGAGGATAAAGAGAGATGAGGGATAAGAACTGGAGTTACAACAATAAATGTGAGCTTGATGATTTCTGAGATTGATTTAAGTAATGGAATAGTAAAATGCAAGTCTCCAATCTTTTAAATGCTGAGAAGTAACCCCTTATATAAGTTCTTGTGAGTTCACGACCATTGGAGGTAGGTGGGAGCAATAAATGCCAAAAATTCAACCGTTAAGATCTGTCGTATTTTGAATTTCTGTTTCTGGGGTCGACACAAATGTCTTTGGTGTCGACACAAAGTATCTAAAGCAGGATCCCTTAAGTGGTTGGGTCAACACGAATTTTTTAAGGGGTCGACACAATTTCTGTACTTTACCTTCCAATGTTCTGGGGTCGACACAATTTGAATCTGGTGTCGACTCGTTTGAAACATCAGCATCCGGAGAAATAACTTTGTATTGACTCAACTTGCCTTTGGTGTCGACACGAATTTTCTGCAGGAAGTCTCGGTTCTTTTGTGTCGACACATTTTGTCTCTGGGGTCGACATCAAAAATTTATAGGAGGTCTCTGTTGTTTTGTGTCGACACATTTGCTCTTGGGGTCAATACCAAAATTCTACAGGCAGACTCGGGACTTTTGGGTCGCGACAACTTATCTTGGGATCGACACCAAAAATTTGCAAGAGGTCTCGGTTGTTTTGTGTCGACCCACACTTTCGAAAACCAAAAGTGAGAATCACTTTTATGTCGACTCAAAATGAGTCCTGGGCACTTCGGCACTTTTGTGTTGATAGAAAACTGGTTTGGATCGACACTAACTTTTTGGTACCTGAAGAACAACTTGAAACATAGTTAAGGTGTTAAACTATTTGATCAATGTGTGTTGACACACTTGATATGCTTCAAATATATTTTGTCTTAAAAGTGTTTGACTTAATTTTTAATTAGGATCAACACAAAATATTCTAATTGAAGAATGCTTAGGTACTTGAACATTTTGAGATAAAGGTCATTTTTTTTTTATTAAGGTGTCAACTTTGATTGTTCAAAATGTATTAACACTTTTATTTTAGAAATATAAAATATTATTCATTTAAAACCATTTACTCTTAGAAAATGAATTATGAAAATCGTCAAAAATCAAATTAAAAATCTCTTGGGCTAACAATCTTCCATTTTCTGATGATTATAACCATATTACTATTTTCTAAAAAATAATTTAAAATATTTTTTAACAAGGGTTTTCCCCTTATCGATATGCCTTAAACATTAAAAGCAATTATAAAGGCTAGGCATACATCAGAATGAAAACATACAATTTTTAACATAATTTGCACAAGAGATCAAGAAGCATTCTGAATTTATTAAAACTTGTGCAAAACAGTGAATGTATGCAAAGTGATTTTACCCAATTATATCCAATTTCATATCCAATTAACAAGCATTCATAGGCAAATAAATTAGATATAATGAGCATAAGAACAATATAATTCGTTCAAGAAGAATTGTTCAAACATTTAAAACATTCATTCACAAATCATTCAAAACAAAAATTGTTCAAGTATTCACAACATTCAAACACATTCAAAGTATTCATTCAAAAAATAACCCATCAAACCGAGAGAAGTGTATGTTAAAATATTACAACTTCACCTTCCATAAAAAACTTTAAAAAATGTTTGAACTTCAACTTCAACTTTTTTTGGGGGTAATTTTCAACTTCAACTTCAACTTCAACCTCAACATCTCTCTTCTCTCCCCTTCACTTATGTACTCTCCTTTTCTTCTTCTTTTCTCTCCCCTTTTGGAATCAGCAAAAAAAAGCTACTAATCGTCCATAAAGCATTTAAAATCCCTCTTCGTCTTAGCCTTCTCCTTGCTGGCAGAAGCTCGTTCTTTGGCGGCAAAGTATCTCTCATCTTTAGCTTCACCTGCTGCTAGTGCTTCCTAACGAGCTGCCATAGCCAGGTCTGCTTCGCGCTCTAGTCTTGCTACTTTCTCTTCCTTGGTCTCTTTGGCCTTAAACTGATTTGCCCATGCCTCTTTGATCCACTTTAAGTGCTCTTCCACTTTTTGCGAATTGGCTTGAACAGCCATGACCACTCCATCATATTCTTTGCGAACTTGCCGTAGGATGGCTGTGTTTGCATTAACAATGGAGACGATATTGTCGTCCATTGTATGGCACAAAGACCGTCCGACTTCCGTAGCACGTTAAATTTCTTTTCTTAAAGAGCAGTTGGATTTCTCAACGAATTTGACTTTTTCAGACAAGGCAGAGATAGTGTGATTTAAATCAAAAAAGTCTTGATCAACTTTTGCTTGAAATAAAGTTTCTTGGGAGGACAAGGAGGAGATCAAAGAAACAACCTCTGAGAGGTCAACATGAACAGAAGCAGAAGAGAATGGTGCTGGAGAAGCAGATGGAATAGATGCAGAACCAAGAGGAGGAGCATTTGAGGGACCAACATGTGTGGGAAGAGGAGTGTGTGAAGGGCTAGGAGTGTCAACAGGTGGAAAAGGGGGAGAATCAAAATCAATGGGGATGGATGAAAGATTTTAAGAGGCACGAGGAGGGGTCCTGGTAGGGGCAGGGGTACCTCTACGAATAGTGGTCTAAGCACCATCCACATATGCAATTTGCATATGCTTTAGGGAGGACTTCCCATAAAAATTGTGTTTAGAAAAGGAAATGGCCTTTTTCATAGAAAGATTAACCTTAAAGTGTCAAAACACTTTAGTCAGGAACAACCCGTGTGGCAGAGAGAAATTTTTCTTGCCATGAGAGTGGAACATATGAGAAATGAAAAGAAATCCTAGGTTTAGCTTTTTCTTCTAAAAAATACACCACATAATGAATATGTGCATGTAGGAGACGTCACCAAATTTTTCCATCTGATGAAGGAAAATATGGTTGACCATATGGTGAAGAATGCGCATTTCAGGTTTTAGGGAATTTGCCTCGAGAGGCTTGAAGGAGTCGATTTCATCATTCTCGAAAATATTTTTTACAAATTCTTCAAAAAAGAAGCCTTCAACCTTAACAGGTTTTTGACTGTGATAGACACAAATGTCACCAAGAAGAATGTCCAGGATTTCATTAAGGGTAGAGGGGGACAAATTGATTTCTTTACCATTCACCCATGTGGTGATGGAAGTGCACGAAATGAGGAGAATATGCATGTGGGTATAAAAAGATTTAACTAATGTAGGATAGTGAGGCTCTTGAATTTGTAAAAACCTTTCCCACCCAAGGCTTGAGAAGAGGTCCTTAAACCTCATCTCAATGGCGTCAAAGAAGGCAAAATCAATAGAACGCCCGGGACAAATTTTGCGATTTACAAAAGATGAAAAATAAAGTTGACGAGATTTAGGATTTTTGAAGGAGATTACCTCAGAGGAGGTAACGTTTTGTGGGACGGAGGTTGTTGCAGTCGTCGTCGTAGTCGTCTTCTTCCGTTTTGAAGTCCTAGGGCTTGAAAGTCCTTTGTCAATGGATCGTTTAGATCCTTTTCTCATCGTTTTTCGTGGCATTTTGACGAATTTGGTTTCGAATTTGTGAAGAAGAGTGAGGGTTGACTCAGGGTTTGAGGAAGAGAAGGCGGGAGACAAACGGTTTATAAGGAATGAGAGCGGGAAACGAAATGACGTTTGAGGGATCGACGCGTCTTTTTATAGACGTAACGATTTGTGTTGACACAAAATTCATTTGGTGTCGACACGATTCATGTCGCGTATGGGTATAGAGGACAGGAACTGGTGTCGACACATTCGGCCATTTGGGTCGACACAATAGAGACTGGGGTCGACACAAATTTACCGAGAGTCAGAAAGACGGTTGGTGTCGACATTGAATAGAATGGGGTTGACACTTTTGTTCCCAGTACCACTTCTATACAGTTTTGTGTCGATACTTCACACATTTGTGTCCACACATTTTCAACTTGTGTCCACACATTTCCACATTCAAGAAAGAATATCAGGCATTTTGAAATGCAATAAAAGACATGGTTAGTATGGCATAAAAATCATGAATTTGGAGCACATAGCATACCAAGTTCTCTTCTAATATAGCATATTCTTTCTTCATTTAAAGATTTTGCAAAAATGTCAGCTAAATTGGTAATCGGTACCTATAAATTCGAGTTCAATGTTTCCTTTTTGCGCATGATCTCTTATAAAATGATGTCTAATCTCTATGTGCTTTGTTCTTGAGTGTTGTATAAGATTCTTGTATATGTTGATTGCACTTGTATTATCACATTTAATAGGGATATGATCTAAATAAAAATCATAATCCTCTAATTGTTGTTTCATCCAAAGAACTTGTGCACAATAGCTTCCAGCTGCAATATACTCAGCATCGACTGTAGACAAGGCTATTGAATTTTTCTTCTTGCTAAACCAAGAGATTAGTGAGTGTCCTAGGAATTGACAAGTACCACTTGTGCTTTTCCTATCTACTTTTCATCCGGAAAAATTAGCATCCGAATAGCCAAATAACTCAAAGGCTATTCCTCTAGGATAAAATAATCCTAAGTTTTGTGTTCCTAAGAGGTATCTAAGGATGCGTTTAACAGTAGTCACATGTAATTCCTTATGATTAGATTTAAATCTAGCACACATACAAACACAGAACATAATATCCGGTTTACTAGCAGTTAAATATAAGATGGATCCGATCATACCTTTTTTAACTCTTTTCATCCACTGCTGTGCCGTCTTCATCTTTATCAAGCTTCGTTGTAGGAGATATTGGAGTTCTCATAGGCTTTGCTTTCAGCATGTCAAACCTCTTAAATATATCCCTTGTGTACTTAGCTTGATTGATGTAGATTCCTTCTTGAGATTGTTTGATTTGAAATCCTAGGAAGTAGTTGAGCTCACCCATCATGCTCATTTCGAATTCTCACTGCATACACTTAGCAAAGTCCTTGCAAAGAGATTCGTTAGTTGCACCAAAAATGATATCATCTACATAAATTTATACAACTAGCATGTCACTTCCTTGAGACTTGATAAAAATGGTGGTATCAAATTTTTCTCTAAAAAACTCATTTTCAATCAAAAATTTGCTAAGCCTTTCATACCAAGCTCTTGGTGCTTGTTTTAAACCATAGAGATCCTTGGTAAGTTTGAAAACATAATTTGAAAAATATGAATTTTCAAAGCTAAGAGGTTGATTCACATAAACTTTCTCTGAGATAAAACTATTTAAAAAAGCACTCTTGACATCTATTTGATAGAGTTTAAAGTTTTTAAAGCATGCAAAAGCAAGCAGCATCCTAATGGCTTCAAGCCTAGCCACAAGAGCAAAAGTCTCATCAAAATCGATGCATTCTTCTTGATTGTAACCTTGGGCTACCAATCGAGCTTTGTTCCTAAGAACTACTCCGTTTTCATCCATTTTATTTTTTAAAATCCATTTTGTACCAATAATGGAGTGTTATTTAGGTCTTGGGACTAGAGTCCAAACTTTGTTTCTTTCAAATTGGTTTAGCTCTTCTTACATAGCCAAGATTCAAAATTCATCGTTTTCGGCTTTCTCAAAATATTTTGGTTTAGTCAGAGAAAGAAATGCTAAATTACCAAAAATAGTATGTAGAGAAAAGCGAGTTTTGATACCTTGAGATAGATCACCAATGATTAGATCTTTTGGGTGACCATGAGCATACCTCCACTCTTTAGGTAATTCTGGATTTTCTGGGGTTTCAGACTCTGCAATCTGCTGGACTGCATTATGCTGAGAATTTAAAGTTTTTTCTTGATCTGGATCTTTCTTATCTTTGATGAAGATATCTTCAGTACCTTTTTTTGTATCTAAAAGGTTATATTCATAAAAATCTTTTGAAGAACCAAGATTAGCTTCATAAAAAATAACATGTATAGATTCTTCAACAACTAGGGTCCTTTTGTTGAAAACTTTATACGCTTTACAAAATATAGAATATTCTGAAAAAATACCTTAATCAGATTTTGCATTGAACTTGCCCAAAAGTTCTTTGTTATTATTTAAAACAAAATATTTGCACCAAAAAACGCAAAAATAACTGATGTTAGATTTTCTTCCATTCCATAGCTCAAATGGGATTTTCTTGAGAGATGCTCTTATCATAGCTCTATTTATGATAAAACAAGCAGTGTTTATAGCCTCGGCCAAAAAGTATCTTGATATATTATTTTCACAGAGCATGGTTCTAGCTATTTCTTCCAATGTCCTATTTTTTTTCTCAACAACTCCATTTTGTTGAGGGGTTCTAGAAGTAGAGAAATTAAGGTTAATACCATTTTCATCACAAAACTTTTCAAAATCTTTATTTTCAAATTCTCTACCATGATCACTTCGGATACTT
>JAOTRH010078140.1:0-17384 GCA_034768845.1 Heliamphora exappendiculata
TGACAATCATAATAATTAAAAAATATTCCAATAATATATTCTCACATTTACTCCTCCCATGTACGAGTTCAAATATAAAAACTGGTACAAGAACACTGAATTTAAACTGTACAAAAAAGAAATATACTGATCCTGAACAATTAAGATTCTTAAGAAAACAAGCTGAGAAAAAGCAAAACAAATTAAGAAATCACGCTTTAACCAAAATGCAAAGAGAACTTAAATCACAATGGATCGTCATAAAAACTCCCTAATGAGTCGATGATTCATAACGAAGTATCAAAAACTTAATAACTAATTAGCTCACGTATTATTGGTCGTACTGCAAAACTTCGTAATCAAGTTGTAAAATAAAAGTGTAAAACCAATCTGGCACCTAAAACTCAACTAGCTAGGGTTTAGCGTACCTGAATATTTGGCCATGAAATATTATACATCTATTGAAGCATTTTGTAGAGAGACGAGATCAATAGATTGAATGTACCTGATTTTCTGGGCGGAAACGAGTTGGCTGCGGATCTGATCGGGAAAACCAGGGGTTTTAAGCTTGTGTTCTGCGTGGAGAAACTGGTGAAGCACTTTGAGTTGAGGTTGAAGATGCATTAATGGCAGAGAGAGAGAGAGAGAGAGAGAGAGAGTTAAAACAGTTATGGACTCAAGAGTCATGACCCATCAGCTAATGCTAACGAAAGCGGAATGGATATCTTAACCGCGAAAAAGTAGAGAGAGAAGACGGGTTCAAAAGGAACGCGCGAGATGCTGTCGGTAAGGAAATTATTAGGTAATATGGGAGTATCTTGTTTACGTGATACTTTATGATAAATATATTTTTAAAATTTAAGTGCACAAATTTGTACACTAAGGTCTTAATCGGTAATTTTGGTTTTTTTTATTTTTAGTTAAAAATGTTAAAAAATTAAAGTTGTTCATTTGATAAAAAAAGTTACAAAATTAAATAATTAAATTAGAACACAAACTTTTAAAATATTTTATTTAAATTTTAACTACTTTTAAAATATAATAATTTCTTTATTCATAACTTATTTACTACAACTACTAATTATATATAATTGTCAATATTAAATATATAAAAGGTAAAATTATCCAATTTGAACAAAAAATAAAAAAATTAACTTTTTACCCAAATAACTAATTTGAAAAAAGTTATCTTAAAAGCTAAATTACCAAGCAATCTACTTTGAATCTAATTTAATTTTTTTAGTTAAAAAAATAAAAAAATAAAAAAATTAACTTTTAAACTAATTATCAATCGCTCAGATAGGATACACTTATTTCACATAAAACACGTCCTTTAATTGTGTCGATCTACTCATATAAGGAGTAATTATTTAGGCCTGATTGACAACCTTAACTTTTTAATTTTTTTGCTCAAAAGGGCAAAAAGTCGAAGTTATCCATTTTACAAAAAAATAAAAAAATTAAAAAGTTAAAAAATTAAATCAAAACACAAACTTTCATAATATTCTATTTAAACTCACACCACTTTTAAAATATAATAATACTCATTATTCCTAATTTATGTACTACTACTATTAACTACATATAATTGTTAATATCAAATATATATATAATGATAAAATTATTCACTTTGAACAAAAATAAAAAAAATTAACTTTTTACCAAAATAACATACTTTAAATTCAATTTAGGTTTTAAACTAAAAACGCAAAAGAACAAAAAAAAACTAATTTTTAAGCTAGTTCTCAATCGGGGCCTTACTAGTCCCAGAGCACCATGGGACATTACTTTCGTGGTGCTCCCATTCAATGACACTCCGAATGAAACAATGTGAGTACACCTTTCTTGGATTGGTAGAAAATAAGAGTGACTCGCTTAATGTGTATCAAGTATTTTTATTTGTCAAGAGCGCTATATGTCATTGTTTACGTAGTACTTCGAAAGCATTTAATAATTTGTCCATATAAAAGAGGTGTATCTGAATCTGTATTCGATAAATACACATGTAACAGAACTCATATATATTTTTATGCATATTAAATAGAATATTTTTACTCTTCAGTTATTTAATAAAATTAAGTTGGTATCATTTTATTCAAATTATTTTTTGTTATATTAGATAAAAATATTACACAAATAATATCACATGATATAAGTTGTTTTTTATCTTTTAACTACTTAACAAAAATAAATAGCATCATTAATGAGGTATTAAATGTTCAAATGTACATAATAGTTCAAATGTATCAAATAATTCCTCTGGACAAGATGACCCCTTCACAAATCTAGCTTATGCTAATTGATTAAATGAGGCATTCAATGTTCAATTCCTAGTAGAAGTAATAATTAAACTAAAGCGTCGTGATTTGATGCATAGGGATATCCTAAAATAGTTTGCTATTTCATTTCACATATGAAGAAAAGTTTTGGCTCTCTAGGGCCCGTTTGGCATCTCTATTTTTTTATATTAAAAATACAAAAAAAAAAATCAATATGGTCGTTTTCCAAAAAAAAATAAAAAAGTTAAAAAATCATAAAGTCAAATCAAAATATTAGCTCTTAAAATATTTTATTCAAACTCCAACTACTTTTAAAATACAATAATACTCCGTATTCATAATTTATTTATTAGTGCTACAAACTACACATAATTGTTAATATCAAATACATAAAATACAAAGTTATCTAATTTTAACAAAAAATAAAAAAATAACTATCTTTTTACCCACAACCAGCTTCAAAAAAATTAACATAAAGGCTAATTACCAAATAACATACTTTGAATGAAATTTAACTTGTTGTCCAAAAACACAAAGAAAAAAGTAAAAAAATAAACTTTTAAACTAATTTCCAATCGAGCACTTAAAAAGTAACTTTTATTTTAAATTTAATTATTAAGTCGTAGTATTTGATATCTTTAACACTTCTAAGTAGAGAAAATAAATATATTTACATCTTAGTAGGAAAGTTAATTGTATTCTCAAAAAGTAAAGGAAGTAAAAAAGTATTTAAATGCCAGAACTTAAATACAAAAAGTAAAAAATATATTATGAATTTTAATAAAAAATAAAAAATAAAAAAATATTTTAGATAGATTATCACAAAGAATCTTACCTTTATTAAAAGAAAATTAAACATTTGCAAGTTTTTTTAGACATCTAAACAAAGATTTTCTCTGGAATGATAGCAATTTTACTTAATTTTTATTTTTAGTAAATTTTTTCATTATTTTAGACAAATTTATTATATTTTTTCAACTCATCTCATTCAGGCAAACTAAGAAAGTAAATTTTTTTTTAACCACTGAAGAAAAATTCATAAAAGACCAAAATAAGCTATAATAAGTTAAATGTTATGTTACTTATGTTCGACTTTAATAAATTTTTTATCTTTTAATTAATTTTTTTATTTTTTTAATTTCTCTCGATTCAAAAAAAAAATCTTACCAAAAAACATATAAAGCTACAAAACAAAAAATGAGCAAAAATATGCAAAACATAGTGTTAGTGAAAAGTACCCGAAAATAGAAAACGAATATAGAAAAAAAAAAGTAAAAATTAACAACTCCAGATCAAGATAAAATATAAGTATCTCGTTCTCTTTAAGCAGCTCAAGCTTTTTGCGGTTGGTAAAGTCCGAGATTGATAAAACAAATCTTCTATTTAACTAATCTCTCCCAAAATATAATAATTCAATTAATATTGTATGTCTCGAACAAACTCTTCCTAAGCTGTAGAGTCCAATGAACCTCAATAAAAATGCCTTTCTTTTAGCTCAGATTACCTGTATAGCACGTTAATGGATAGTTGTTTTGATTGGTGTTAGGGAAAGATGGGTTACCCGAATTAATAATAAATAATAATGTCCCAATAATAAAGTTAATAGTGGAAAAATATAGAGTTTTTGTATAATTAAAATATAATTAATCTACTACTAACCCACTAATGAAAATATGAAAGAATTTTGGTTATTCAATATTATTTATTCACGAATTTTATTAAAAAAAATTTCCAATATTAAAAATACACCAACAATTAGCCCAAGCGGGGATCCTTTTCCAATTGGGTGATGATTGAAGCTATGTTGGGGATAAAAATGCATTTAAGGCTTTTACAAAGTTTTTTTTGTTTGTTTGTTTGTTTATTATTTTTTTAGATTTTGTCTAATTTTTTACTTTTTAGTAGATGAATCTAAAATTTGTGTTCATTTTAACTGAAGTTAAAAAATAAAAAACAGAATAATTATTAGATTAACGATTTTAGTTAGGGTAAAATATTAAAATATTAAGATATTAAGAAAGATTACATAAATAGAATTAGCGTAGTTAAAATGAGAATGTTAAGATGGATATGTGGTAAAACTGAAAAAAATAAAATTAAAAATGAAATAATTCGTAGAATAGTAGGCCTCGCACGAATTGTGGATAAATTAAGATAAAATAGATTAAGTTATTGTGAATATATACAACATAGACCAATTAATTTAGTAGTATGTAAAAATAAAATATTGAATAACAAAAATGCCAGTAGGAGGGATAAATTTAAATTGAAATAAAATGTTATATATTAATAAAAGATATAAATTTATTAAAATTAATTAAAAATATTACCTTTAATAAGAAGCAATGTATTGAAAAAATTATGTAACCGATATCAAATAATTAGAGCAAACACTTAAGATGGTTTGATTTAGTTGGACTAAAGTTGAAAAAACATTACTGATCAAAAAAAAAAATCTCACAAAATTTGTAAAGTGGGTTTTTGAAATTTATCTTTTTGATTAAAGAAAATTACAATTTTAATTTTTCAAAATAAAAATAATTTATACACAAATGTTGACTCGGTTGTTAAGACTTACAATTTATGAGCTTGTTTCATTTAAGGTCTCGAATTTAAAATTTATTAAGTGCTATTAATTATTTAAAATTAATTCATATGAAATTTTGTATAGCTTTAATTGGACTCTTCACTAATGGTGAAATTAATCTGCTAAAAATTAATTAATTCAAATATTTTACAATATTAAAAAAAAATAAAAGTAGTTGAATAAAAGTATGCTAGTACGCCCTACTGCTAATTTAACTTTTTTCAAAAAATAAAAAAAAATATTATAAAAAGTTATCTTAAATGTAAGCTAATTTCATAACTATTGAGTAATTATTTAGTAATTTCAAAAAATTACTTGAGATTATCTAAATAATTCTTTTATTTAATTATATAATAAAAAATACTTTAAATAGAACAATCGTAACTAATTTTTATTGAGTAGGTAAAATATGAAAAATAACTTACTTAATACACATCGATATTATTTATTTATTAAAAATATTAAATTTTTAAGTTTGATATAGCAATAAAGAGATGAAGCACCCAAAGTGGATGATCGATAAGAATATAATAGTTCACTTTTATTAGGTAGTTAAAAAATAAAAAATAATTTATATTATATAAATTATAATTATTTATTTATCAAAATAACATATTAAATCCATTACTGTATATTCCGAGAGTACCTAATAATTTTCCGCAATTTCCACTTCCGCCGACACTTCTCTCTCTATAAATTTCTCTCTATCTGCCATTATTATCTCCATTTCTCTATCCTTTTACTATGAGGAAAATTATTAGATATTCTCAAAATAATTGTGTTATTTTTTACTTAGGTTTCATTTGTTAAGATTATTTTAAATTAAATAAATAAAATTTTTAATTAGTGAACTATAAGGGTAATTTTAAGTTAAAAGACAATAAAATAAAAAACTTAGATTAAAATAACTTTAAGCCAAAAAAACTTTTAAATCAGCAAAAATTATTATAAATTCTTAAAATTTTATTTTACATAATTTTATATTTAATAGGAACTTATTTGATAGATTTTGACATTTAAATTTAAAAAATATAATTTTTATAAAAGAAAACAAGTGTATATAATAAAATTTGTAATATTTTTAAAAATATATATAAAATTATTTTATATGAAAAGCAAAACGGATGAATAGCTAAAAGCCTTCAAATTCCTAAAAGAGCCTTTTCGAATTTTTTGGCTTTAAGTAATAAGGTAAAAATCGATCTTTAAGTTATTTGTCAAACAAAACTGTCTTTCGACAAATGAAAATGTAATGTACATTAAGTTGGTCGCTCTGATCTCATGCTGATTCAATAAAAATAGATTAAAATTATTTTATACATAGTATTTTTTACTATATAACTGGATCAAAGCATTGCGTAGGCATACCACGTGTTGCAACGTGTTTGTTTGTTTACGAAATAAGGATTGGACTAATTTTGGATTAAAATAAAGAAAATTTTTTAATATACACCATATATTTTAGTGTACATTATTAATATTTATGGTTAAAGTTATAATATATTTAAAATATCAAATTAGAAATTGTGGGTTATAAAATATATTATTTTTTGTTATAAAACTTCATACTTTTATAATTACTAATTTATGGATATGTGAACTTTTAAAATTATAATTTTTTAATTTAATTATAAATTCATATGATAAAATTTAAGATAAATTACACTAATATCCGTTGAGGTTAATTAAAAATAGAAAGATCTCCCCTAAGATTGACAACAGGACTCTTAATATTCAAAACCCCCAGGACCCGGGACTCGAGACTCGAAATTCTTGGGCCCCTAGGACCCTAGATCTAAAAATTTCATAACCCTAGATCTCAAACCTTGGGATTCCTGAATTCCCGAAACCTCGAATCCCCAAAACCATTGGACCCTAGAGCCCTAAAAATCCTTGACCCTCTGACCATTGGGACCTCATAACCCCGGACCCTAGAATCCCTAAAACGCTAGACCCCAGACCCCTTGACTCGGGACCTTTATAACCCCAAGACTCCTGGAACCCTAGACCTTTGGACTCTAACGGCTCCAGACCACTAGACGCCCGGAATTCTAGAATTTTAAACCATTGGACCCTGGGACAATTGGACCTCGAGACCCTAGGATCTTAGGAACCCAAACCCTTGACACTCTGAATATTTGACTGGTGGTGTTTGTGGTATAATGATGGTGTTAGCAGTGATAACAGTAGTGCAATGATAAAAATAAAAAATATTTTCTACCAAAATTAACTTATTTTATATTGATTTGAAAAATATTTTTTATTGATTTTAAATTTCCGTTGTATCAAATACTAAAAAATGTAAAAAAAATTTTAAAAATATTTTTTATCAAAACAAATGGACCCTTAGTTAAGTGAACTTTTTAAACCGTTTGAATTATTGGCTAACCAAACAAAAGTATATTCAGAATTATTATGAAATAATCAAATCCCACCCCTACAATACCCAAACCAAACAGGGTTTTTGCGACAATTTGGTCCTGTTTTAAGATAATTATTTATTTACTTATTTTATATTATTATTTATTTTTAGTGAGTTTCTTTTATATTTTTAGTCATATTTTTATTTTTTATTTCTCTTATGAGGCTAATCGAAAAATTAAATCTTATTGACCATGTGATGAAAAAAGATCTAAAAGATAAAAATAAGTTCAAATAAATCAGTAAACTAAATTCATGTTTACTTATTTTGTATTTAGCAAAAAAATTATCTTTTGATCACAATTTTTTTTTGGTTTCTTTCACTGAAATAAGCTGAGAAAGTAAATTTTTTTAAGAAAATTATTATAAATAAAAAAAAAGAAAAAGAAAAGCTGAATTCATCATTTTCAACCCAAACGGGCCTTAATCCCTACTCCAAGGCCACATTTGATAATCTTAATGACATTGAATAAGAAAAAAAAAAAAAAGAAGTAAGTTAAGAGTTTCACAAGTTATTTTACTAGAAAATTGTAGAAGAATTATGATTTTTTGTTAAGGTATGTTAAAGTGAAACAAATAGTGAGATAAGAGTTGTAAAATTTCTTTTCACCATTAGATAAAGAGAAACAATAATATAAAGCGTGGTACTATTAACATTAATGAGTAATTATATTAATATCATGAATAAACTATTACAAACTTTGTATTCATTGAATTATTTATTATATTCTCAAAAATTATTAATTTAGAGAGATAACCTCTAAAATGTGAATTTCACGTGTTTCTTAGTTCAATTCTCCCTCCCTCTTTCAAGCTCTAAACAAGCCCTAAAAGCTGTTCGGCTCTAACTTTTAATTAAGATTTTTTTCAAAAAGGAAATAAAAACGGTATTTGATGATTCTTTTGTGTTTTGATTAAAATCTTATATTATTTTTTTACTACTTTTCACTAGAGAAAACTAAAACATAAAACAAATATATCACTGTAGGAAAAAGTACCAAAAGCAAAATAACTAAGCCTCCTTTAGCGATTTTAAGTTAGTTTTAAGCTGAATTTTTTTGTCTTTTTTCTTAAAATTTAAAAAATCAAAAACCCTTGTTTGGCAAATTAGGCTTTTAGCCTTTTAGCTTTTTTGCTTTTTTACATAATTTTTTATATATTTTTTAAAATATTAAAACTTTTCTTTATAATGGAGATTCTTGGGCATGCAAGATACTTGTTGAGAGTAAATAAATTATGAAAAATATACTAAGCAGTAATGTTGAATTTTGTTTTATGTATAATGCTAAAATGTTTAACAATCTTGGCGTGCAAATAAAGGGCCGAAGCTTGTGGTGAACATTTATGGGCCTTATTTTGGGCCTTAGGTAAAATTGGGCCTTGTTGCTTTTAAATAGTTTTGGCTGGGTTGACTTTGACAGGTATATTTTGGGCCTTGGGCAAACTTGGGCCTTGTTACTTTCAAATAGTTTTGGATGGGTTGACCTTTGTTCAGCCACATCTCAGAGCATCTCCAATAGGTTATTTATACAATGTCTGTTGGCTAAAATAACTAACTTAATTCATTTTTACTATTTTTAACAAGTTTTTTATTTGACTAGTTATAAAAAAACAAATATAACTAGCAAATATAGCTAGCAGAAAAAACTTTCTTTATAATAACTAGTCAGATAAAAGATCAGTTGAAGATAATAAAAATAAGTTAGGTTAGCTACTTTAGTCAATATGTCTCATATAAAGAGTCTATTAAAGATACTTTAATTTAAATAAATAAGCAAAAATAGAAAATAATCTTGAAATGTATATATGAAAAAGTAGTTAATTAAAATAGATACTATACTTCTTTTTATACTTTGACTAGCTATTTTAAATAAAGGTGTTGCAGATACTCTAAGGGTTTGATTGCCAATTCCTATTACTATTTTTTTTTGTTAAAAAGTTTATTTTAACTTAAAGTAGATCATTTGGTGAATTAGATTATAAGCTTTTTTTTTTAAAATTAATATTAAATAAAAGGCTACTTTTTTTAAAATTTTTCTATTCATATTGAACAATATTATCCTTTTTATAGTTAAGTATAACAATTATATATTATTAATTTTTTTTCTTTTTCAAATTATGATGCTTTTCCTCTCCCCAATCCAAGTAACAAGGATAGATCATAAATGTCAAGTTTTACCATCCTAAATCTCAGGGATGGTATCCCACAGTTTTTTGTTTTTTGAGTTTCACTTTATTCGCTCTCTTCTTCTTTCCATTCAACCGTCCTTGCCTTTATATTTATTTCGGGTATATTATTATTTTTTTTCCCATTCCCGCCTCATATAGGAGCCCAAAATTTGGAATAACCCAAATTCTCTATTCAATATTTGATTTTTTTTCCAAGTATTTCAGATTTTATTTATAATACCCTTCTTAAAATTAGAAGTGTTTCTTCTCTTCTATGTGCTTTTTCTATTTTCAAAAATTTGGAAGGTTTAATTAATTTATTGTATTTTGTATAAGTATACTTTTATGATATATGTAGTTTTATATTTTATATTATATATTTTTTTTGTTTATAAATAAATGTATTGAGTGTGGGTGGAACTAAGATTTCTGACCCTGACGATTCATGGCATTAGATAAACTCTCCCAAATAACACAAATTGAATTGGGCCTCCCCTCTCATTTTTTTGAAAGTATTCTATGACCTCTATATTTGATAAGTGTTACTATAATATAAAGTAAGATGCTACCTAAGTTAAAGAAATTTATTTATTAATTCTCTAATTTGCGATGATCTCTCAATAATTACTCAAATAGAATTACTGTGATTAATTTTATTTTATTTATATAAAAAGTATATGTCATTTTTTTTTGTAAAATAATACACCAATAATTAGTGAGAAATTCAAATTTTAGTCTTTGTAATGCATTAAATCTATTTAATATTTTTTTTATTTTTTTAAGTTTATTATTTTAAAATTTTTAAGGCCTATTATCTTCTCATTTATATTTAATAATTTTATAAACAGAATTGTCCCTATTGATTAGCTAAGTTCCTCCGACCTCCCGTAAGTCAAAATCTCAAGCTCAACAATCGGCACCAGTCCCAAGTTTGACAAATCCTGGTGTAGCGCGCCAATCCTTGCACGTTCTGTTGAATAGATAGTTCAGATGGCTCCATGGCACCGATCTTGAGCACAGCGCGCTTCGCCTGAGTCGAAGCTTGAGTGGTGGTCTCACCGTTGGCTCCGGCGAGATCGATGGTGCCTTTGTCGACTTTGATGCCCGGGACGATGTCGTTGTTGCGGAGGAATTGGATGAAAGGGATGCCGGCGGTGGTTTTTTGGTAGAGGATTTCTTCAGAGAAGATGACACCGGAGAGAAAGGAGAGGGCGTGGGGAGAGGTGAGGAGGTGCTGGCAGAGGGCTTAGTGGTTGGATAGGTTGTTTTCGACGTTGATGCTGGAGAGACGTTTGCCGATGGTGAATTTGTTAGCTCACAACAAATTCTCTTTGTCGAGTTCTTAATCTAATTCTAGCTGTTCTTAAATAAATTCACGAAAGGATAAATTTATTTATTTATTATGTATATAAATAAATTTATCTATTTAATTTATATATTATGCAAACAAATTAAATATGCAAATAAATAATTTTATCTATTTGTTATGCATACAGAAAAATATATAAACAGATAAATTTATCCATTTGTTCAGTTTACTATGCAAATAGATAAATTTATTTATTTTGCATAAATTTATCTACTTTGCCTCAATAATTGATCTTCTTCGAATCTTCAAAATTCACGTCTAAACTTTTCGTATCCTCACTTTCTCTCGAACAAATTTGATTCACGTCACAACATTTGTTAAATCACTTATTTTACTTACGAATATTTCTTGATTTTTTCCCCGTTTAATATTGATTTATTTGTATTCGGCTTGTTTCCTTATATTGTATTGATTGTTGTCTTAGTGAGTTGATACTTGATTGAGTTTGTATTGATACTTCATAGAGGGTTATGCTAGGAGGTGTAAGGCGTAAATCTTTAAGATATAATATATGTTCTAAATATTAATATTAAATATTTTAAAATTATATATGTTTATTTTTTTGAGTGCGTAAAAAATTATTTAATTATCAGAGGTTACCGAATGTGGTTGTTGGAGGTCACCGAAGACCGTTGTCGGTCACTAGAGGTAGAGGTGGATAAATAAGGTGTTGATATAAAAGAATAAGTATTTAGAACAGTAAAAATATTTTGGTATAATTTTACACAGTGAAGTTTAAGAGTTAAAATATTTTTTGTTAGATCTAATTTTATATAAAATGTTACTTATGAACCTTACACAAAAAGCTCCAATTATAACAGACAGAGAGAAAAAAAAATTATTTATTAAGAGAATCATAAGAACCAATAAAATAATTTGAAATGGTGGTATAAACAATGGCTACTAAAAGTAGTAACATGTTAAAAGTTAACATAAATTTTTATCAGCATATTGCATATTTTGACTCCTATTGAACAAATTTTTAATTCCGTCGTCATATAGATGTCTCTATTTTGCTATGGCAAAAAAAAAAAGTAATCAATAAGAATAAAATAATAGAAGACATGATTTACGTGGTTCACCCAAAATTAAAATTACGTCCACAGAGAGAGTTTTTTAAAAATAATTAATTGTAATATAAAAGAGAAAAATATATATATATATTTACAAGAAACATACCTTAGGTAATTACATTAACTAACATTTAGGAGAAGTTCTCCTATCAATAAGACTACCTAAGAAAAATAAATAGGACCTAACAAGTAATAAGTTGTGGTGGCTTTCATCGTAATAAAAGGCAGTACAAGTTATAAGTTGCAAAGTCCTAATTGAAATAACAAATATAAAGACTACAACGAGGTCAAAAGGTAAAAATGTGTAAAAAAAAAAAATTATGCGCATGTTTTAACCCCAATCGAACAAATTTGTAATTCTACCTCAGGAGAGATGCATCTATTTTGTTATAGCAAAAAAACGAAAACAACCAACAAGAATAAAATAATCACACACACACGACATGATTTACACGATTAACCCAAAATTAAGGTTACAATCACGGAATTGCGGTGGCTTTCACTGTGATAACAGGCGGGACAAATTACAAGTTGCAAATCCTAATTGAAGTAACAAATATAAAGATCACAATCGGGTCAAAAAAAATTATGCGCATGTTTTAACCCCTAATGAACAAATTTTTAATTTCGCCTTGGGAGAGATGTATTTACCTTGTTATGGCAGAAAAACAAAAACAATCAATAAGAATGAAATAATCACACACACAAAAGACACGATTTACATAGTTAACCAAAAACTAAGGTTACGACTACGAAGTTGCGGTGACTTTCACTATAATAAGAGGCGGTACAAGTTACAAGTTATTGAAATAACAAATATAAAAACTCACAACCGGATCAAAAAGCTAAAATGGGTCAAAAAAATTTCAACGCTCCACAGACAAAACCTAAAAAAAATCATTATAATCTGTGATGTTTCTGAAACAGGTCAGGCCATGGATCAAACTCCCCCAAAATTATAACAGAAAATTGGCTAACAGTTTAATTTATAGACCGTTTATTGTTTTTCATCGAGCATAAGATTTTTTAATGAGTAAGGTCCTTTTAGAACAAAAATACCATAGAACAGATAAATTTATATGTCTTTTATTGAAAACACGTGTAAAAAATACAGATAAATTTATATGTCTTATTGAAAGCACGTATAAAGAACACAGATAACTTTATCTGTGTATTTTCAAAATATGTATAAAAAACAAAAATAAATTTATTATTTGCATTATCGATGTTGATATGCAAACAGATAAATTTATCTGTTAAGCATAAATAAGTAGACAAATAAATTTATCTGTTTGCATTATCAGTGTTGATATGCAAACAGATAAATTTATCTGTTTGCAGGATATTTTCGAAATAAATCATGTAAAGAAATTAAATTAGTTTAATTTTTGTTATTTTATTTTATGACAATATCCAGGTGAATTAGGAGTCCTGATTAGTTAGGAAGGGTTCGAAGAATAGAAAACTAGTTTTTGTAGAATTTGTTTCCATGTGTGATAAGAGAAAATCCAACAGGGATTCATGTTTCCTAGCGAGTGGGATTTCTGTGTCACAATCATATCAGCAGATCAAGACTAGAGTACACCTAGTCTTGCACAAGGTACAAGCTGTTAAAGCAGGAACAAGTGGTAAGTCTCGGTCATTTGACCGCTCGAGCGGTGATCTGTCTGCTCGAGCAATGGCCAGGTAGTTTTAAGTTTTCTAAACTCTGACTGTCTAGGTCTTTTGGTGATCTATA
The DNA here is from genome assembly GCA_034768845.1 of Heliamphora exappendiculata. Classification (NCBI taxonomy): domain Eukaryota; kingdom Viridiplantae; phylum Streptophyta; class Magnoliopsida; order Ericales; family Sarraceniaceae; genus Heliamphora; species Heliamphora exappendiculata. The sequence goes on from JAOTRH010078140.1 coordinate 13,616, forward strand.
AATAGATCATAAGGGGTGCATGAAAACTGACTCTTGAGCCTTCAATATTCTGAGCATCAAGCCTATTCAAGAGTGAGTTTGTGCATCAAATCTCAAAGAGCATTCAACAGCAAATCTTAGACGGCGTTCTAAGTTCCGACGAAAGGTTTTGTTGGAGAAGATTGCTACGAGGAGTCGTAGTAGTGGAAATCAAGAGGAGACCAGTTAATGATGATTCGGCATACAAACTTAGGACTAGAAGATTGATGAGTCGGTCGTAAAGTCTGTAAGTTGTATTGTTTCTGTTCGTTTTAGTGCTTAGTTCCTGGACTTGGTATGTCCTGTGATTTTTACCTTTTGGGGTTTTCATGTTAAAATCTTTGTTTTGAGATTTCTTTTCTGTGAATGGTTTGTGTAGATGTGATTGATAATTGGATTATAAAATATTTTTTTCTATTGAAAAGGAAAATCATATTTTTCAATTGGTATCAAAGCGGGTTCTTTTTATTCTAAAAAGTTTTTCGATCCTTATCAATCACTTTCATGGAATTTCCTAGAGAAGGAAACTCAACTGTTCGACTCCCATTATTAGATGGAGAAAACTATCCCTACTGGAAAGCTCGTATGAGGCCATTTCTTAAATCTATTGATGAGAGGGTTTCGATGTCTGTTGTTATTAGCTATACTCTACCCACTGTTAAATTTGGTTTTGAAATTACTTTAAAATCCACTGACCAATGGGAGAAAAAGGACTTTGAAGAAGTAGGCTGGAATAGTAAGGCTATTAATGCTATCTTTAACGGTGTCACACTTGAAGAATTTAGACGTATCTGCACGTATTCGCTAAAGAAACATGAAATATTCTTGAAACCACTCACGAAGGCACATCAACTGTTAAAATTTTCAAACTTCAAAGGCTCACCACAAACTTTGAAACTCTTCGTATGGAAGATCATGAGACCTTTGATGAATTTTATGCTAAGTTGAGTGACATCGTTAATTTCAGTTTTATTCTTGGTGAAAAAATTTATAAATCTCGCATCGTTAGAAAAATCTTACGGTTACTACCTGAACGTTTTCAACTAAAGGTTACTGCTATTGAAAAAAGTAAAGATATTGACTCTCTTAGAGTAGAACAATTGGTTGGAAATCTTCAAACTTTTGAATCCACCTTACGTCAACCTAAAAAATCAAACGGCGTTGCTTTGAAAACTTCAAAGGTTAAGTTAGATTCTTCTGAAGATGAAACGGATATTGATCATGAGGTTATGGCTTTTATTGTCAAAAAATTAAAAAAATATGTTTTAAATAAAAAAATCTAACCTCAAGTCAAAATTTGGTAATTTTGGTGATAAAAGTAAAAATGTTGTGAAATTTGAAAAGAAAAAAATTAAAGTTCAAAACCAGGGTATACAATGCTTTGAATGTCAAGGGTATGGAGATGTTGCACAGAACTGTCCAAATAAACAGAAAAAGAAAGAGAAAGTATTCACTGTGACTTAGGATGATAAGGTTGAATCAACTGATGATGGAAACGAATCCGAATCAGAGAAGGATGATGGCAAGTTCATTGCCTTTGCTGCTTCCACAGGATCAAGTAAGCTCGAATTGTTTGATCAAGATTCTCAGGCTTCTCACAGTGATTCTGGTTCAGGGTCTGAATCAGATGAGGAGAATGAAAAAGATCTTCAATTGGCTTATGATAAACTTCATAGAGAAAGTTACAAAATAAAAAAAGTTATCACTAAGCTGACACTAAAGGTTAAAACCTTGAAAAAAAAATACTAGCCTAAAATCTGAACTAACTGAGTCTCAATCTTCAATTTTTCAGCTAAAAACTTTTAAAATCAAAACGACTGAGAAATTGGTTAGTTCTGACAAACAGAGGAACGAACTCATTGAATCCTGTGATTCGCTCAAATCTAATGTTTCTAAACTCGAGTTGGAATTACAAGATTCGGTTAAGTTCAAGTTTATGTTTGAAGCTAGTAATGCAAGAGTTTAAATCTTAGAATCTGAATTGCAAACTGCAAACATTACTCTAAAGAAATTGAATGCAGGTTCACTGAGCTTGGATGAGATTCTAAGCGTACAAAAAGCAGCAACTAATCGAACTGGTTTAGGATTCGTGGCAAGTTCATCTCAATCAAACAAGTCCAGTAAGATCAATTTTGTGAAAGCCAACAGCATGCCGGCAGGTAAGGATAAGAGTTTGAAAAAATCTAACTTAATCAGAACTGAATTGTCAGGAAATTCTGCTTAAAAAGGTCTACCAAAATCTACTAGTTTACAAAAATTTGTTCCATTGTGTCATTTTTGCGGCATTCTCGGACATATTAGACCTTTTTGCAGAAAAATGAAATCCTTGTCTACATATTCGCATGAAAGAAAATTTAGAAAATTGCATGATCAAATTGGACAGCTTCAGAACAAAAGCCTCGGCCAAGTGAGCGCTCGAGCGGCCCCTATACACGTTCGAGCGGACAAGTGGCAGAGGAATGAAAAAAAGTTATTGGCAGTCGAGCGCTCGAGCGGCCAATCTGACCGCTCGAGCGGACAACTGGCAGGAACCCTATTTGTTCCAGAAACCCAATTTTCAAACAAAACCTTTTCTCAAAACTCGTGCTATCTGGGTAAAAAAATCTGATATGAAATGCAATGTCGTTCACACTGTCTTAAAAACTCAAAATTTCTTTATGTGGTATTTGGACAATGGATGTTCCGAACATATGTCGGGTGATAAGTCATTATTCTCTAATATTGACCCTTATGATGGAGGACAAGTCACATTTGGGAATGACAAATCTTCCAAAATAATTGGGAGAGGTTCTATTGAATCTCTAGGACTACCCAAATTGGACAATGTTCTTTTAGTTGATGATCTAAAAGCAAATTTACTTAGTATTAGTTAGATGTGCGATACTCACCATGAAGTTCATTTTACTAAAATTGATTGTCTAATTTTGAATAAAAAAGAAAAAACTGTGATTCATGGAGTTCGAACATCTGATAATTGCTATAAAATTTTGCCAAAAACTGAACAAATATGTCATTCTGCAAAAAAATAGATCAAACAAAGTTGTGGCATCGTCGGTTGGGTCATATTAATTATAAGGGCCTTACTCGACTTGCAAATTCTGAGTTAGTCAAAGGTATTCCCAAACTGAGCAATAACACCAAAATTGTCTGTGGACCCTGTCAGCTAGGGAAACAAATTAAAGTCCCGCACAAGAAAATTAACCAACTTGCCACTCAATATCCTCTACAATTATTGCATATGGATCTTATGGGTCCTGCAAGAACAGAGAGTATAGGTGGTAAGAAATATATATTTCTTGTTGCGAATGACTTTTCTAAGTTTACCTGGGTGAATTTTTTGCGTGAAAAATCTGGCACTTTTGCTATTTTTAAATCTCTATATCTTCGGTTGAATAATGAACAACAAGATAACAATAAGAATATTGCTAAGATCAGATCCGATCATGGTAAGGAATTTGAGAATTCAGAGTTCTCAACTTTTGTGACGATAAGGGAATTCAACATGAATTTTCTGCACCTAAAACATCTCAACATAATGGTGTAGTGGAGCAAAAAAATAGAATAGTGCAAGAGATGGCTAGAGTAATGCATCATAGTAAAAATCTTCCTCTTAAATTTTGGGCTGAGGCCGTAAATACCTCATGTTATGTCATCAATCGTGTATACTTACGACACGGTACGAAACAAACTGCATATGAGTTGTGGAAAGGTAGGAAGCATAATATTAAATATTTCAGAACTTTTGGAAGCA